>JABAJW010017922.1:79295-90748 GCA_018855395.1 Arthromyces matolae
GCCTTGAAACTATCGGCAGGGACCAATTTGAAATCCTCGACCTTTCCGCGGCAAACAGCACACTCCATGTCCTTTTCGCCTACAATGTTAAGAGCGCTAGTAAGGCACGCAGAACAAAGGGGATGGTTACAAGGGTCAAGGACGGCGAGTGTACGCGGAGAAGCAGCGAGGCAAACAGAACAACCTGAGGGGGATGGTATGCCACATGAGCCTTTGTTGACTTGGACATCGGCTTTTGCAGATTTTGCAGGCAAAATGTTCGAAGGCGCGGGTATGGGAACCCATGCTGGTCCTCCTGTGTAGACATCCCATGATCTCGACCCAAGCACGGGAGGTTTGCAGGGTAAACCCCAAGCTTGATTACGTAGCGGTAACTCCGGATGCGCATTCATGAACACGTCGGTATCTCGAAATGGTTGTTGAGTGTGAAAGTAGTGTTCGACGCTCTCGGGGATTCTACCAAGCGCGTTACCATGGAATGGGTCGGAAAAAGGTGCCTGCGACTGGGATAAAAATGCCTGATGCTGATTGTAGGATGGAAGAGGGGGAAGAGGGTAATTGGGATATCCGAATACGTTCAAGTTATTATCGAAAGTGGTATCTTTTAAGTGGAAAAGTTGTTGGTCCGTCAAGGAGTCGTTCGCAATCATCTGGTTATCATGAGTATATTCAAGGTCGGTTTCGAGGTCGGTTTCGTTGATGTCAAAGAGGTCCAAGGAGGTATCCTGATTAAGTCCGAGAGTAAAGCTTGGATCTATTTTGTTTGCATTTTGTTGGGTTGGAGTCCACACCTACGAGTGAATTGATGAATCGAGCAGATGAGAAGGATGTGATATACTCACTGCTCCAAACGCTTCTCTCTTTCGTGTACGTGGAGGGTCCGTGAGGGAACCCTTCAATTTAAGTTGCCTGACGAGGGTACGGTTCGGCGGAGGCGTGGATATAGCATTAGTGTTCTGAGACTGGTTAGAACGACGCAAGGCAAGTGGGGAAGAAGGTTGAGCAAGATGGCGCGTGGGATTACGAGGATTTAGAGGGGATGAAAAAGGACGGGGAAGGTGGGATTGGGCACGAGGCCTGTTGACGTTTAAACTTGGTACCCTTTGACTCGAAATCAATGACGGCGCCAGCAAAGCTGCAATGCAAATTAAATGAGAGATACAAGACATTATTTTTTCATACCTTCTTCCGCAGAGATAAATCCAGAGTCGTTAGCAGCGTCAGAGGTTGTCCGTTCACTAGCTATATGCGCGTAACATTGGCTCGAATTCTCTTTTACTAGTTTCACCCACATACCTTCATCGTCGGCGTAATGAGATCCATCGTTTATAGATGAAACTTTGATACCGTTTTCATTGGCTCTTGACCGCCAATTGTCTGCAATGTCCGCAAGACTACGGTCCTTGACCCTGACCAACGGGCTAACGATGTTTGGAGAGAACAATGAATCTCTTGAGATTCCATCGTTGTCCGGGGTGTTAAGCGCTGATGAAATTCCCGAAGTTGAGGAGGTAAACGAGCGAAGGCTGAGCGGAGTGTATGGAGTGGTCGGTGTGACTGGGGATCTATGGAGAGACTGCGACGATGAGTAACGATGGGCTAGTCGCTGAGAAGGAAAACGTTGAGGAGTGACTGGCTGGTTCTTGTGGTGCACCGAGCGCGCCATCGCGGGCGACGTCGGGACTGAATGGCAGGGCATGGCAACCAGCTCCTGTCACAGCAACTGTGACTTCATCAAGACGCGACTTGTCACATCATTTTTACACGCGTCTGATCATGTGCTCGCGATAACATTTCATGACTTCCCTTCAAATACCAGGTAAATCCATTTTTACAGTACTCCCGAGCTCGTCAATTTATGTCATCGTTGCTCAGAACCTTCTCATCCTTATTTGCCTCCCGGCCCAAATGATCTTCGTGGCCCATGTCGTAAGGATCTAGTCTCCAATGTTTTGTTGCCATTGAATGTACAATTCAGCGGGATTGAATACGCTGGCAAATCATGGATATCTACCCCGCAAGTCAGTTCCAAGTCACTCTGATTTGGCTGCGCATCTCTTATTTAGTGGCTCTATCAGTGGTGTGGCTTCATTTGAACAGATTGTAGCCGCAACTACACATGGTTTCAACATGGACTATGATTTAGCCTCCGGTTTGACTGCGTTTGGAATGGTAACATATTTCCTATAATTGCTTCATGCTGTCCATTCTAGATTGATTATCGCCTCTCAAAAGTTAGCTCGAGGCAACCCTTTTATCAATAAGTTGTCCATCGGCTTGGACACCCCCCTGATTCCTCCTCTTCCGGGAGAGATCGATGGGAATAAAACCCGAGGATTAGCCTCTCACGGTCGCTTCGAAGGTATTTTAGATATTTTACGGCGATTCTACAACTCTTTTTGACCCTTGGTTGAAGGTGATGTCTCTATGACTCGTCAAGATTGGGCTGTTGGCGACAATATTCACTTTCAACCAGAGCTGTTTCAGGAGGTTCGTGTACTTACACGTTTACTTACGTGACTTGAGTTCTTACCTCTGGTTTCCTTAGCTTCTCGATATCGTCGCACAAGTCGGGAATGATTCTGACATAACAGGTCCTAAGAGTATCGTTAACCCGGAAGCCTTGGGTCTGTTTAAGTTGAAACGATACCAAGAAAGTCAGAGCGAGAACATTGAGGTAAGCGAAATGATTACATTTAGTGACGCATCGCCTCATATGAGGGCTGAATCACCAGCTTCAATACCACATTGGCCGCTTGATTCTTAGCTACGGCGAAACTGGATTTACATTAAACTTTTTTGCCAATGGTAAAATCTTTGGGATGAATGTGTACAAAAAACAATATTCAGAAACTTATAGGGACGGATGGAACGCTTTCGATTCCTACCATGACTTCTATATTCCGTGACCAAAGGTTCCCTCCTGACTGGTACAGGCGCTCCTCCCCGGGCACGATCGGTGAAATTGGTGACACTACAGATCTAGTCATGGAAGCGTATGGCACCCCTGCGCCTGGTGCCAACGCTCCAAATGGGACGTATATACGAGATCCCGGCCCTTTCACCGTGAGCTTGGTTACTCTTTTCCTCCTACAAGTCAACCCCTCAACATGATGGATTTTTAGGGTTGCTCTCTGTATAACAATCTGGCCGGGGATAACGTCCCGAGCGTGCTCCTCAACACCACAGGTGTACTGAAGGAAAATGTTGGTTTTTTGTTGGATGCAATTCACACACTTTTCCCTAATTGTCCTGTCGTGACGCCGAGTGGCGCTGCGAATGTATGATTCGACAGGATTCGTAGTAGAAATCTCCTTCATTCGGGTTACTCGTTTGAATAATGTCTTGAGGCGATGGTCCAAGAGTTAGTGGAGTGGCCTTGCTAACAACGCTAGACAGATGGAGATCACGGCAAAAGTTTTGAAGGCGTTTAGTGGCCTCCAAGCGTTCTTCGACTTCGTCGGCATCAAATGGCAAGGTGTCGTTCTCGGAGACGGCAACGTCAATTCGCGCCAGGTTTTTATAAAAGTCGGGTCCACGCTCAACACGGAGGCTGAGGAAGTCTTCGAGCGCCGAACAGACATCAACGACATCGTCTTCGTAGCATTGCATGGAAAGACTTTCTATAGGAGAGCCTGCCAAGTTCGACATGGTATCAACAACGCTGTCCACTGGGAAGAACGGAGAGATGTGCAACTTCCGCAGTCGCGGAAGCGGTGTGGCAGTCGATGTGGCAAAGACTGTGTCTGACACTGACGTGGTCAGGGAAAATTCGTCTACCGTCGGTCCAACAGCCGTCATGATACGTTGGGTGCACACGGCATTAAACTCTTCCGACTCGTGGTAACAAGTGCCAAGGTCGAGGACTTCCAGGTGACAAGCAACGGGCACTGTTGCCCATCGAGTGTCGCCAAGATGACTGTCGCGAATGGTGAGCTTTTTGAGAGATGGTATCCGTAGTAATGAGGGAAGGGAGAGGTCCGAGCCAAGGATGGGGTGATTAGGAACATCGTCATCACCCGTTACTAATGGGATGAAAGGGTAAGTTCCTTCAAGCTCGGAGGCATGCAATTTAGAGCGAGTGATTCTATCCAGCGAAAGCTGCTCGAGGTTGGGGGTGGTGGCGGCGATAGAGACGACAAGTCTCTCGCTCCTAAAATGTTGTCAGTGCCAAAAACAAGTAGCGACGAAATGGAACGTACAAGGGAGAGTGTTCTTCCTCGCTACAATTTGCGATTGTCAGGATTTTGAGCTCTTTCAAGTATGCAAACGGCATAATGACGCTCTTGTCCAATGAACCAGCCATTCGGAACGTGAGCTTGATGAGCCTTGATGAAGCAACGAGGAGAGAAAGCACGGCATCGGATGCGGCTCGAGGAAATTGTGATGGAGATTGGTTATCAGTGGACGTTTGTGAGCGAGTAGTACACAAGTCCAATTCTCGAATGTGGTGGCAGTAGGTGCGGGGAACGTTATCAAGGAATCGTAGCAATTTACCCAAGTCGTCTAGTTTGACACTCTGAGGGATACATCCTCTTGAGACAAAGGTTGATTCCAAGCATAAGACTGACACACACCCTAAACAAAACTGGAATTGATAGGCTATAAGTTTGCATGTCGACCTGAGAGAAAATTTTTGTGGTGTTGGGGTCAAGGTTGTCCATGACGGCGAGTTTGAGCTCGTTGGGAAGAGTATGCCATGTGAAGTCCATTGAAGTGAATGATGTGGAGGAAGAATGAGATGCTTTTTGTAGTTAGAGACTATAAGAGTCCGAAGACATCGATTCGTCCTTGTCGGTCAAAAAGTTTGTTTGAAAATGATCCCAACTGCTGTGGATCTCTCATCAAAATCTACCAGATTCCGTCATCCACGGCTTAGCCTATCCACTCCGACTTTCCTGGATCTAGATATGTACTGAAAAAAATCAGTTTCCATGACTCACTTTGGCAGCCAGCGGCGGCGTAAGCAATCAATTGATACCATTCCGATCTCTCCGCGATACAAGGACTCTCGAACTTGACCCGAATCAGAGACTTGCGATTGTATTCAACCTCGGGTTTCCCTTAAGTAGTCGCATTGGCATTTCATACAAGCAAAAGTACACAATCATGATAAATAGGAGAAGCCTACAAGACTTTTTCAATGAGACCGAGTCCCTCACGCTCAAGGACCTCACGAATGGGGTCACATATTGCTTTAGTGTATGGCGCCTGAACACCTGGAGTGCTCAACACGCCATCAAGCACAAGCTGCGTTGCGATACCAGCTGGAACGCCAACAGTGACGGCCATGGCAGAGTGACCTTTGGGACTGCCATAGGCTTCAAGGGTGGATGTGAGAGTTTGCTGCGCCATGGCGTTAAGTTTGTCCTCTTCAAGCAAAAAAAAAAAAAAAAAGCTTCACCTCAGTTCCATCGGCCCATTCAACAATAAACTTGTGCTGGAGCATCACAAGATCACGTTCACCTTCCTCGTACTTCATGAGTTTCTCTAGGCGTGCGCAAAGCGTATCAAGGAGATTCCCTGCACGGGGAACAACTTTCTCGGTTTGAGAGAAAAGGCCAATCCAGCGTAAACCAGAGATGATACGGGTAGCTTCCGCATCGTCAGGGAAGGAACACAGTTGCTGAACGCGGGCAATGAGTGAGCTATATGAAATGGATGGTTAGCGATTATGAAAACCCGTCCCAGGGTGGCTTACACACCTTTCGGAGGCATCCACAGCATTAATAGCCTTTTGATTGACCTCAGCCCAGGTCAAGCTTTCATTCAACCAAGACTTTTCGGTTTGGTCAAGCCAACCGAGCTTAACAAGTGCGCCGATAAACTGAGGGAAACCCTGGTAGCGCAATGTACCACGTATTACAGTCTCAGCTTCAGGAATGTTGTACCACTGGCTGTAGGGAGTAGAATCGCGATTGGGATAGGCGACGAAGGCGAAGGCAGGTGAAATATAGTAGGGATTTGCGTGCGACATCAGCTCAGAGCCAGGAACAGAAACTTTCTGCGACGACGCAAGGAAAGAAGCAGAGTTGAGAAGCGCAAGAAGAACGCCACGAGAAGACCAGGAGAACTTGTAGCCAAGTGGATTGTTGGCACACTCTGGAGCGGGCAGACCGCCGCAGTAGGAGAAGAATTTCTTAACCTGGAAAAGCATCAGGCATTCGTGATACAATTTAGAAATGGAAAATTAGACCTTGCCGCCCTTCTCATGGACTTCATCAATCGTCTTCACGGCGTACAAGTGATCGATGCCGGGGTCAAGGCCAATTTCGTTCATCACAACGATGCCCGCTTCTTTCGCTGCGGCATCGAGCTCTCGCATGGCCGGAGAGACGTAGCTAGTCGTGACGACATGAGTTTTGCCTTTAATGGCCGCAGCAATGACAGCAGCGTGATACGTGTATGGAATTAGAGAAATGACAAGGTCGTGAGCGGCAATAGCAGCTTCTAACGCAGCAGTATCGAGCACATCGAGGGAAAGAGCCGTGGTGGAAGGAAGGCCTTCCCCAAGGGCCTTTGCATTTTCAAGAGTGCGGCAAGCTAGATGGAGTATCAAAATTGTATGAAACGCGACAAGAAAAGGTCTGACCAATCGTCAACTCATTGGAAGGCTCCCGGACGACGTACTCGGCACAGGGGCGCGCAACGAAACCACTACCCAAGAGTAGGATCTTTTTGGTCGCCTTGCCCTCTTTCTGATTTTGAATTTCGCGGGCTGCGCGACCAAATTTGGGCAGGAGATCACGTCCCTCTTTCAGGAGGGCGCGTCCGAACTCCGGTAAGATAAAGGCGGCCTTGTGAACGTCGCTGTTATAGTATCTGGTACCAGGTACTTGACGAACCGGGGTGCGCAAGTCGCGGCCTGGCTCTTTAGAACATACCACGAAACCAATCTGGCCAGACGGATACGTTGGAATGGTAGTGAAGGCGTATTCTGACACCGGGAATATGTTCCGGGTCACTTTTTGGAGCTCCTCAATGAGAGGAAGGTGCAACCAGAGGCATTCGCCCTGGGTAGAGATGTGGCCTCCGGGTGCCAGAGCGTCATGTAAGAGCTGGAAGTAGGGTTTTTCAAAGAGAGCAGCAGCAGGACCAACGGGATCTGAAGAGTCAGTGACGATGACATCGTAAGTCGAAGTATTGTCTGCGAGAAATTTGAATCCATCTCCGATAAACACAGTCACACGGGGATCGGATAGTAGGGACGCCATATGAGGGAGGTATTCCTTGGAAACACGGGGAACAGCCTAGAGACAAGTTATCAGAAGGCATCTTGCAAGAAGGAAGTGAAGCTAACTTCATCGATGTCGCAAAGGACAACCTCCGTGACAGTATCATGCTTGAGAACTTCTCTGACGACGCCACCATCACCGCCACCGATGACGAGGACTTTCTTCGGGTTGGGATGGCTGGCAAGCGGAATATGGGCAATCATTTCTTGGTAGCTGCTTGCTGTTAATCATTGAGATCAAGATCAGCTTCGGACAACACTCACGAAAATTCATCTCGCTCAGTGCATTGAATAACGCCGTCTAAGACTAGAACGTTTCCAAAGGTCTCCGATTCAAAGACTAGGACATCCTGGTAAAGAGACTTTTCAATGTGGAGAATTTTGTTAACTTTGAGAGTCATAGCCTGTCCAGGCCATTGGGATGAGATTTCACGGAACCAGCCGTCTGTTAGAACAGATTATAAGTTTGAATTTGGAATAAAAATAAGAACAGTTGCTTGCCTACGATAGAGGGATGCGTGAGTGGTGCCATTTTATGCAAAAAGTCAAACGCAAGGGGGGAACAAAAAATTGTCAACTTTTTATCAGGTAATCTTATCAAAATCTATGTCACGTGTAGTTATGAGCAAATAAAAAAAATCTTCTATTTAATTTTTGATATTGCAACTGCACCATGACTCGAACGAAGGTTGTGATACTTATTGGATATATAACAAAAGCTAATCAACCTTTAAACAGAAAGCTGCTAGAAAATTCAGACGCAAGGAAGTCGACGATGAGTATCGCTCAGAAGCTATCAATATGGACAATGAACGTTTCAAAGCGTACTATAAAGCCCAGAATATCGTCCCAGAAGAAGAGTGGGATACTTTCTACGACTCTCTCAAACAACATTTGCCAACTACCTTCCGTGTAACTGGCAGCAGACAGTGAGTTCAGCAGTGCACTCGTCAGGAATAATGTGTCAATCAGAGTTAGAGTAGCGAACTCACTCAATCAGACAATTAGAGACGTTCACGTACCTGCTCTCAGCGACGTTATTTTTGAGGACCAGAAAATACCTCCTCCCGTTCAAATCCAGTGGTGTGTACATTTCCATCTATCTTCCAGCCCAAGTTGAAGTATCATGTTTTTATCAGGTATCCAGATGGCCTCGCCTGGCACTTCAACGTCCCCAAAAAGGTCCTGCGTAAATCTCCTGAATTTAAAAAATTCCACTCTTTTCTTGTCTTTGAGACAGAAGTTGTGAGTCTCTATTCATTTACACCCTATGATCTCCTCACCAGTTAGACAGGGAAATGTCTCTAGACAAGAAGCTGTGAGCATGCTTCCTCCCCTCTTCTTGGAAGTGGAACCACATCATATGGTAAATTTAATCCCCAGCAGTTTCTATCTTTTATTTCATTCCCGTTCAGGTTATGGACATGTGCGCTGCTCCCGGTTCGAAAACAGCTCAACTCCTCGAAGCCCTCCACGCACAAGATTCTGTTACTGCTACATCCATTCCCAGTGGCCTCCTCATTGCGAACGACAGTGATCAGAAACGAACACATCTTCTAATTCATCAGTCTGCTCGTTTGCCCTCCCCTGCCATGATGGTAACCAATCTTGACGCGTCTATCTATCCTTCCATGAAAGTTGCTGGGCCGCCTGGACCGAGTGGAGAGAAACGCACCAGGCAATTGCTATTCGACCGCATACTATGCGATGTTCCGTGCAGTGGAGACGGCACAATTCGGAAGAATATGGAAATCTGGAAACGATGGCAACCTATGGATGGGAACGGGCTGCATAGGTGAGTCACTTTTTCCCCTGTATTATTGACTGACCGAACTTTTTATGTAGCCTGCAAGTTCGTATCCTACAACGTGCGATGAAATTGTTGAAGCCTAATGGGCGAATTGTATATTCTACCTGCTCTTTGAATCCCGTCGAGAATGAAGCTGTGCTTGCCACGGCACTAAAAAATAACCCAGGTTTGTATGCACATCTCAACACACTGCTACTGAAGTCGATCTTTGTATATCATAGATTTTTCTCTCGTGGACGTCTCGGACAAGCTTCCTGAACTAAAACGTCGCCCAGGCCTCAAATCCTGGCGTCCTAGTGTTGATCGTTCGATGGACACGGGGTATGCGACCTACGAAGAGTTTATGGCCGCACAAGATGCCAAGGGCAACCCTAAAACTAAGCTCACCGACGGCCATTGGCCGCCTGCCGATGTGGATCACTACAACCTGCACAGAAGGTGTGTGTCAAAAAATCGAAGCCGTGTTCAACCATTTGACGTATGCTTAATAGCATGCGCATATATCCGCATCTACAAGATACGGGCGGCTTCTTCGTGGCTGTGCTGGAGAAACGACCCTCATCAGATGAACCCATCAGGTATTCTCAATATTTCTCTCTTGCACGAAGATGGGTACTCAAATTTACTTTTTCAGCAGAAAAAGGGAGTTGAGTGTTCCCTCTGAAGAACCGCCGGAGGCGAAGAAGCCGAAACTGAAAGACCATGAAGATCTGCCCGAGATAGTCCCCTCAACCGTAGAGGACTCTGACTACGTTACCAATGGTGTTGATGCTGCTATCGAAGATAGTTCGGTGCCTGTGGCTTCTGCAGTGGAAACTCCTGAAACAGTCACCGAAGGCTCAGTGAAGGAAAAGCCAAAGGGTGAGAAGGGTGGCGGGGGTAACAGTTTCAAAGAACATCCCTACACTTTCCTTCCACCAAATGATCCCATTCTTTTGAACTGCATGTGAGGATTGCTTGTTTACCTTGAGATTATGTCTAATGAGAGCCAGAGAACGCCTATCTCTTTCCTCAGATTTTCCGTCGTCCAATGTTCTGGTACGCAACCCCACCGGAGAAGCTGTCCGTTCGCTTTACATTGCGAACGATGTCGTCCGGTCAGTTGTGGAAAACAACGACTACACTCGCATCCGTCTTTCCGCTGCTGGCACCAAAGTTTTCTCGAAGCAGGAGGGAGGCAAAGCTTCAGCTGGGACGGAACCACAGTTTCGTGTTCTTTCAGAAGGCTTGCCCGTGATCCTGCCCTTTGTGGATCCAGCGACAATCATCAAGGCAGACCTTTCAGCGCTCAAGGTCCTTTTGCAGAGTTATTACCCGCTTGTGGACTCATTTTCCGAGCCTTTTAAAACCACCGTCGAGACTCGTCGTACGTTGCTTCATGATTCCACTGTGCATCAGTCATTGAATGATCCCTAGCCATCGGAAGCCACATTGTTGCATTCCCACCTCAGGAGTCAGATGGTATCTCGTATGTATTCAAAACATACATCTTGTTGGGCACTCACGTATCTTTTGTATTAGGCTTGCGCACGAGATAATCCTTCCTATCTGGAAATCGAATGTGTCATTGACTTTGATGATGGACAAGAAAGCGAAAAGGTTAGTTCAGTATTGTCCTATGGAACATCGCACTGACGCTTAACAGCGCTCTGAGCCTTCGTTTGTTTGGCAATGATATCACTCCTAATCGCACCGCCAATGGTAAGCAACCCGACGAAAAACAGGTTATACAAGAGGCAGACCTGTTGAATACTGCGAACGACTGAGTAGAAGTCATCGCCAGGACGCAGATAATTCCCCATCCTTCGCTTTTACGCGAGTCAGATTTGGTGCTTTTTCCGATCTACCCAGACCTTTGGAACAGTAATTACTCAGTATCAAGTCCATAATTAACCTCTATGAAAAAAGCCGCTGCGAATGTCGTGTGATTGGGGGATTCCCATCTACCAAACCAGTTAGGATTGAAGCTGAGTCACTGCTCCTTTCGAAATCAGGAGTCAGTTCTTTGAAAATGAACATATCGGCCAGCAAGACAGTAGTAGGCGAAGGGCACACAGTCAAAAATAATGAACCAGGACAATTGCTCAGCAATAAGGGTTCAACAAAAGATATATATACACAGCATGAGAATAGAGGAGAGAAGATTACTCAAAGTGAAGAAAGCACCGACTGCAACCAAGAATTACTCTCGATCTGAGGGCCGAAGTCTTTCATGCATTTTTGGAGTGTCTGCAGCTGTGTCGTTAAATCTCGGTCATCGTCTGCCATAACAACATCCTCTCCATCATTGCTCAATGACTGGGTAGACCATGCCCGGAAAAAATCTTCCATAATTCGAAGTCCCTCTTCCGTAACTTCGGGTGGTACGTCCTCATTCAGGCTTTTCGTATCTGAGAATCCTCAGCAAGT
>JABAJW010017922.1:96646-107553 GCA_018855395.1 Arthromyces matolae
GGCCGGAATTCAGTCCTGTCGTGTTCTGGTTTTTTACGTTCGTTCAGTCTTGTACGTCCCTTTTTGACACTAAACTTACGGATATTTTTTAGCTATGTGCCAACCCCCAAGGCGTCCGCAACTTTATGCTTCCCTGCCATCTCCCTGTGGGACGTTAATGTCGACGTGGATCTGGCGACTGGCAGCGTTGGACAAGTCACGGCACTTCAACCCTTTTCTTCGTCGTCAAATTTCTCCTCCCTTTCTGGAAATGTCACTGGTCAACCATTGTCTGGGAACGCCTATAACGGTATCGAATTCAATTTGACAAATCCAGATGAGTTTATCCAGGCAAGGGAGAGCGCGATAAGGCTACAACTCCCGGCTGCTGTTTTCCAGGCAGCTTTGCAAAGCTCACAGGGTCTCCTAGGAAGCTTCGACGCTGGTAGATTTGTGGATCTGTCGGCTCAAGTATACGTGTGTCTATTTCACTCCAGTGATTTGATGCTTGGAGGCTAAATATATATTTCCACAGACAACGTATCTTACTCTTCTGGCCAAGAGTGTGTACATTCTCCCCCACACAGAGCCTCTCACATTGCAAATTGAGACTTTTCAAAATCGTGTCTGGTTAAGGTATGAATCATGTATGATTTCTGGACTGACTATGTCCTTCTCATCCAACTTCTTTGTTAGTGCCGTCGCCGTCCATCTCTTGGCAGCTGGAATGTTGCTCCTAGCTCTGTGCGCAACCATCGTTCACTTGTTTCATAGAACGGGGAGAAGGAAGCTACATCTCCGCCACGCACCTGGCACCATTGCTTCTGCGGTGTCAATTGGCGCTCAAACGGGCATTGGCGAACTCCTGGCTGGTCGTCAAGACCAGCAGGAAATTAAAGAAGCCTTATCCAACAGAAAGTTCCGCATCGATCCACAAACAATGAAAATCATAATGGAGGGCGAGGAAGGATACGAATTTGCTGCCAGTCCAATGGCAAGGAGTAGGTCGATTTTTGCAGCCTTGCAAACTCGAGGCACGTGGAACAAGCGTTTCTCCGCACGGTCGAAGCCATCTTCTACTCCCAGTTCGCCACATGCGAAGGATGAGGTATAGGCTGTTTCGGACATTGTTGTGGACGGCATGGACTTTTCCTTCTTGGCCAGAGGCTATTCTTCTCACATCTTAAAGGTCGCTTGACTTATGCTGAGTTGACTGATGCCTGGACAACTACCCCAAAATCCATACTTAGACAAATCAAGTTTTTACGCGTTTTGTTATATATGTAGATCTACTCTATGACACTTCATCGTGCGAATCTCGTAGGATAGTATGTGATCAATCCAACTTTGGGAATTCAATATTGGTATCTTGGGCTTCGGCGTTCCAGCCGTTCTCTTTGATTTCCTTCAAAGTGCCCTGGGCAACCTGCCGAGCAGGTACACCATGCCTATTCTTATAGAAAATGATGTCTCCTTCCTCTTCCACAAAAAGGCATTCAGTGAAGGATCGATACAAAGCGTACCAGGTCGGCTACCAACACCTTGAGGAGGCTTCGCAAGGTTTAAAATAGAGGAACCCACCGTAGAATCGTAGTTGTAGTCGTCTTTAAGCACTGTTTTAATAGCCTTTGTGATTTGAGGTCCATTATCTGCATCAAGCAAGAAAGTCAGCAGAACTAAAGATCCTCAGGCGAGAGCTCACAAAATGGTGCTTTGATGAAAAAGTCTGTCAAAAGCTAACGTTGTAAATTTGTTCTCTCCGCCTTAGGAAAGCGACGCACGATGTGCAACATGGTCATGAGATATGTTGTGGAAGAAGAAACGACCACACCAGCCGAGAAGGGGCCGGTCAACTGTCGCTGCGGCTCCACGTAGGAAAGACCACTCAGCCTTCCTGTAATGGGGAATAGATGGATCTGAGTGGTGCAAATATGTAAACATGACTACGATGAAATGTCAGGCATTGTCAGGCATCAGGCACATGTTGCACATACCAATCCTGGAAGGAGTTGAGTTATTTATGTCAGTGAGATAGGTTGAATGAAGGAGCTATTTGGGTTACCAGTGGTTGGTGAGCTATGCGGCCGTCATTCAAGGAAGTTTCGACACAAGAATGGCATGCATACCAGGTAGGGCACAAGGTAATACTTCAAAACGAGGGTCGGCCCGACATAGGCCATAGCAGATAGCATTGCTGTCAGAGCGATGTTCGAGATGATGATGGCGTTACCTGTAAAATTGCGCGTAAGTTCGAAGAGAACCTGAACCTGTCGTGATCACAAGTAGAACTTACGTTGTTCTGGTTTGAACAGTGGGGAGTTGGGGTCAAAATGATTGGTCCCGGGAGGGTACATCTTTGATCCCATGGTGTTCTTTGCAAGGTAAATCCACCAGCCACTAGATATCTTATGCGTTAGCAGGCAGAGAAATGTTACAGAAGGGGCAAGCCTACAATCCTTGCATGATCAACATGCGAGCAAAAGTCCAGATCGGGGTTTCCTCAAAAACTTCAGCGTAGTCGAACTTAGTCGCCTTTTTCTCCTCTGGTAAGCTGTACTCGCTGCGTAGGTATGGAACGTAATTTTCGTCACGTTCCATAGATGCAGTGGCTTTCTGAAATAAAGTTTATACGTAAATCATGACGAATAAGGGATGGCTCACATGGTGAGCATGATGGGTAGACCGCCATGCGTAGTACGGGATTAGAAGCCACTATATATTCTAGTCAACAATGTTCTGCCATTTTCTCGTTTGAAACTCACAGTGTGGAGGACGAATCCAATGATGTTGTTGATTCTGTTGTCGTCAAAGAGCGTACCATGCCCAGCATCATGTCCTTCAACATGGTTAGAAACCACCGGGCAAAGGAGTGAGTATAAGTTGCACACCAAGACAGAATATTCCTGCCCAAACCATGCCTTGAACCCAATAGTACGCCCCCCAAAGTGTAGCGTTGAGCACGGATTTGGTCGAAGGAGATGTTACGAAGCCTGAAAAATCGGTTTCAAACCAAGGTCCAATCAAGGAGGCGAGTTTGAACAGCAGGAGAGTGAAAGTTATATCGCGAGCCACATAGGCAGCTGCCTTCACGGAATCCTCTGTGAAAGTTATATGAGCAGGCAATCAATCTAAATCACGATAAAGCCATGATATTTACTCTTCAGCAAATGTTTCGGTACGGCATCGTGAATTTCCTTCAAAGTCACTGTTGGTGGCGAAAACGGTTTTTTGAGCCTTGGATAGTAAGAATGAGCCGATGTAGGGAGGGAGGGGAAAAGTCGATGGTCTACCTCGCTTCATACTCAGGACCGTTGAAATTAATCCCCAAAACCATGGATACCTTTTGTACGAGGGGAAGTAAGATTGAGGGAACGTCCTTCAATAAACACACGGTACTTAATGAGATTCAAAGCGCAGAGTAAAGGATGACCTCGTGGATCATTTTTAAAACAACCAAGTCGGTGACGGGGGTCGGACCTGCATACTACCGGGGAAAGATGTAGAAACTCAATCAGCATGGGGAAGCACCTCAGATTGGAACAGGACGCACATGTGGCGGACTAATCATTCATCTTGTTCACAAGATACCAGTTGAATGCATGAGAAAGAACTCACGTATCCAAATATTTAAGCACCAAAAGTCTTCACATTGCCAACCTTTGCTTACACCCAAAATCGTCACCTTGGGCAAACAGCACGTCCGGAGAAATTGGTAACCCCAGGTGCAAAAGAAAAAATAAAATTGAACGTCACATTGACTATACAGAACTTATAAGTGCAGGTTCGGATTACCCGGAGTACTTACATACCGTAAATGTGGCCTGAAGTATTTTGACACATCGACTCGGTGTCCACTGGAAGATACGCACGGCACTTAATAATGGCGATAAAGAGATCTAGAAGGTGAGAAGCAATCGGCGTAAAAGCCGGTATCAAGGGTAAGGAGCGTTTTCGGACGCATGCGTAAGCAGAGTTTTCCTTCAATCTTGTTCATTGACTTGGAGCCGACTTGGAGCAGGCTACGAGTCTTTGACTGAGCTCGTCATGGGTGCCATTGTTTGGCTGATGCTGTGCCAGGAGGAGGGTCACTCGGCACTCACCACATACCATTCCGAATGACACTGGAATTCAGTCATTGTGGCCTTTCTTTTTTTGCGTTCCACATCTCCCCAAGTATCTCGTATGTAGTACTAGTAGTAGTAATTTCGAAACTCAGAGTTTAGCCCTACACGCGAGGTCAGGTGATCTCGTTGGTGCTGTACCTGAACTGTAGCAGCAGAGGGGTGACACTGACAGGTTTCGACGCTCACTGACCTTGGTCCTACCATCTAGATAGGACGTCAATGTACTGTCTGGATGTATATTATATGAGAACTCGAATAATCTCCTAGAGTTGTCTGCGCAAAACTTGCAAGCTGCGTCTATTTTTACTTGATGATCATGATGCTGGAAAGTAAATTTATTTATAAAAATAACTCCTTTTCTTCTCACCTCCAGGAAACACCGGTTGTGTTTTCACCTTCGAAATGTTCTCTGTTTCTTCTCTTATCACGCTCGTTACACTCTCTTTAGCCGGTGTCGCATCAGCTGGCAGTTCTTGCATCGCATTTGACATCTCATGGAACTTGCTGGCACTTGGCTTCAACGGCAAGGACTACAATGCTGGCACTCAGGATACCTGGGCTTCCGGTGAGCTCTCACGTGGGACTTGGACATGGCCTACTGATTGACACCATGCTAATCGTAGGCACCGCTACGGATATCACCACTTCTGGACGACCGTATGGCAGACCCTTACTTGAAAGCATCCGCTCCCATTGATTTTTTCTTTTTGTAGCCCCTTCTCAGGCAGCAATACGACTTGCTATCTGTCTCAAGTATGTCCCCTTTCAACATACCTGTAGATTTTGCTGACTCTCAAGTCAGTATACAAATGCAATCTACGTCCTTGGCGCCGACGCTTCCTCCCCTTCCAGTATCTATATCTATGATGCCACCGCCAAGTCATGGTCGACTCAATCTGTTACCACTGGCAATCTCGACCCTGCTTCCTTCGATGCAATCTTGGACCACGATACCAATGTTTTTTGTATGAACCTTACCCGTTTCGTGCCACTATCTTACTAACAGAAGAATAGACGCTCTATCGAACGGTGAACTGTATTCTCTCGACATGGGCCTTTTGAAAGCAGCCAACTCCACTCCTGTGGCTTGGAATGATGTCCAATCCTCTGGTTTGGGTACCGATTATCAACCTGTAATGGCTCTTGCTCAGAATCACATCCACTTCCTCGATGTGCCTGGAGTGGCTGCTGGAAGTGCAAAGATCTTTGTGATTCATTGTGGGTTGTCGTTCTCCTCTACCTCTTGACTAGGACTTATGACATCCAGTCTCGTACATGCAGCCTGACCCTCAACCGTACGGCAATTTCCCAGCAACCCATGGACAAGCCACTTCTTTCTTCATGGACTCAGGTGTAAGCTTGTTGATTATGTGGTACCTTTTCGATGCTGATTTTTGTTTGGCAGGTTCAACAGGAGTTCGCCTTCATTCCTGATGATGGTTCTGCAACTTATGTTATCAATGTCGAGGTGATTTTATGTTCAAGTTTTTTCTACGCCGTTTACTTAATTTTTGACTGCGTTAGACCAACACAACCCAGACTCTTACAGGTCCATCAATCAAAGATTCACTGGCAACTTATTTTGCGTCTACTGATTCACTTGTTCAACTGAGCTCATCAGGAGCGGTCTCGTACTTGGCCTACGGTGGTGCTAATTCTACTTCCGCCAATGCCGCCGCATCATGGAGTACCGTCAGCAAGCTTCCTTCTGCTGTGTCATCAACATCCAGTTCATCGGCAGTAAGCAGTGGGAGCGCCAGTGCAGGAAGCTCGTCGAATACAGCGAAGGGAGCTGTCGCGACTGGAACTGGGTCTTCTTCGTCGAGTAGCCAGGGCAATGGTGCACATATGATGTCTCCCACTAAGTGGGGTGCAAGTGGCCTGGTTGTCATTGCAACCGCTGCTCTCTTCCTGTGAAGTTGCATTTGTGAATGACGAACTATGACTTAGTCTCTATATCCAATTAATCTGTCGTACATTTACTTTTTGTTGATGAACTTTTGGAATCTGAATGGACATTTTTTTTTACAAATTACATTGCTTTGGACGCGATGCACGTGATGACATGGTTATCCTTGTAAGCTTAAACGGTTTCTTTCTACACACAATCTACACATCTTCTGCGGTTGTTCTGCAGCCATTATTCTGCGCAACTTTCCCCTTTAATTCCCGGACACGTCTCTAGATGACTGAACAACTCGATACTTCACTTTCATCCCTTTCTATCAACGACTCTGCATCTCACAGTGACGACTGGGATCGCTCTTTGATCCTCTCTGACGCCAACGAACGATCATCACGGTCGGCGAGCCATCTGCGCTCTAAGCAAACCCCCTCAAATTCTGTCTTTTTCCCGACGGACAGTGATACCACCCCTGGTCGGACAAAAGTACCCAAAGCGGAGGACAGCCCAACTGGGCGAGGGAAACGGCCGTTGAGCGAGCTTTTGAAGCTCCATGCAGAGAAGGGGACGGATGTTCAGTTCAGCTCAGAGGAAGCATCCCGTCTTGCCGACGTTTTGGGTCAGTGGGTAAGTCGGTCTCTTCTTTACTTTCATGTGTGCTAGAGTACTTATTATTATTATTTTATTTATGTAGATAAACGCGTCGTCGTCACCTTACGAGGGTGAAGATGATTTCTTTGCTCGACCACACGATGACCTATCGATACCGTCCAAGAGAAATTCATTTCTCCTAGAAAGTCGGCCACGGGGGCAAAGTGAAAGCGCCGGCTCACGACCTCCCAGCTCAACCGGGTTTATTGTTCAGTAAAATCATCATTTTCAGAATGATTTTCTCTCTCTCTCTCTCAGTTGATTCATTAGACTTCAGTGCGCTGGACTGCATTACTTACTTATTCTTCGGAAACCACGAATCGTCCCTCATTTACATTAATGACCTTACGACAATTAACGACCTTTCATGTTTTTTAACCATCCATCTATATCACCCGCTTTACAATGTTTTGTGTACCGGTGTAGTTGCTTTCAAGAGACGCGCGCGGTCACGTTGAATGTGACAGTCGTGATGATGTCACTTCACTGAAATGCCTTGTTGAATTCGAACATCATTGAGACTCTATTCTGTGATCTTACTTTATCGTGGAATCTTGTCATCTGTGGCTTATGCTTTATACCTAATCCTTATTTCCCTCGCTGATTGTAATCCCGGACTTCAAAATGTCGAGGTGGGTATGGTATACCCTGCATGTACATCCCCTCTATGCTCAAACTTGTAAAGCCGCGCTCCGTTCACCGCAGAGGACGATGCCCTCCTTGTTAAATATATTGCCAAATATAATCCCTTGCCCCGCGGCCGTTCAGGGAATATCCTATATCAAACATTATGCGAAGATGTGCGTGGGTATAGTATCAATATCACGATGAGCTCCGTGTGACCCATTCATTCTTTTCGCAGGTCGACAATAAATGGAAGTGGCATCGAGGCCACACGTGGCACTCATGGCGCGACCGTTATTGCAAGCATCAAGCAGAATTTGACCTCAGGATCAAGAAGTATCAAATGAAGCATAATCTTTTCCCGGAAGACCCAAACACCATCGTAGGTGATAAGAAACTGTCTGCTGTCCAGGGTAAAAGGAAAAGGGAGAAGGAGAAGGAGAGCCAAGAGAAATATGCCAAATTGAAACTTGACGAGGCAAGGCTTTACGCTTTCCTCTTCGCCAGGAAATAAATTAACACCATGGTTACACAGGAAGCAGAAGTCGACAATGTCAAAAGTAAATCTGCTATGGGATTTGGTAGTTTTTCTATAAAGATGTGGTTCAGCCAATCTTATGCTTTGCACACTAGCCGTCAAGAAAGATGCAACGATCGGCCACCAATCTGGCCAAGAGGAGTCCGTGGTTCTAGTTCCAGTGGTGGACCAAGGGGTCCACATAGTTCAACCTGCCATAATGTAAGTTGTTGTCGAAGTAGCGGAATATCATGTCCTGACTTGTAACAAGGTCAAACAGTAGCAGATCTCCTTTGTTAAACATGCGCTCATACCCGATAATCGACTCAGCGCCCCTGTATTCCCAGGAGACTTCGATGATTGAACAAAAGAGAACGCCTTTGACCGTGAATCGACGTATCAAACTGGTCAATACTCACCTTGTAGCGTCTAGCCCCAAAGGTCGATCCTCATCCGCGCAGACTGTACAAAGCAGCTCCCGTCAAGAACCCTCTCGAACAGCTGACGTCTTCTGTGACCCCTCACCACAAACTCCGTCTCCCCCTGATGCCCGTGAACAACACAGAGATCTACACCTCGTTGAAGGTCCCCTTGGCATGCCCTATTCAGGCAAGAGGAATGCAGAGCGTTTGGCTGACGACAAGAACGATATAAGATGGCCTTTACCTCGAAAGACCGTTGACCATAGAGGCAAAGGCAATGCTATTGAAGCGATAATGGACCATACGGCGACTATCTGCGATGTTGATGTAAACACATCTGGTGTTGCGGTGCCCACAGCTGAACCAGAGACAAGAAATGGACATGACCAAGGAAAAGCTTCCCCAAGCAGTCCTGCGATTAGATCCCCCATTTCGCCTCAAACGACCTATCAGGCCATTCATTCTATTCGGACCGAGGAAGATCCAGACTTTCTCTCTTCTCGTACTGCAGAACCTGTCTATAAACGGAGGGTTTTAAGTGGGACTCCAGTGCCAATGTACCGCAATTCATGGACCCCCAACAACGCTTTTCGCCCAGTCGATGGTGGAATCTTGACGAGAAGACATTCATTCAACAATTTACCCGAGGCTCAGAACTCAACTACTCGCAAACTTGACCTTCGAGTGGAGATGGCGAAGCGTCGTCTTCTTGCATCATCATCCCCTTTCCCTCAAAGCCGGGCAAATTCAGTGTTGGCCTTTAATGGCAAGACAGCTCCGATCCAACGCCGCCGCGCCTCTTCTGCCATAGCTGATGAGGATCGTGAGCGTATCGAGATCCTTGGAATGAACACCGCCATCGACAACATCGCTCGAGCGTCAGGGTTCCATGTTGACCAGATCTGGCGAGTTTACGATTATTACGGGAGTGTGAAGCGCACAGAAGAATGGGTTCGGCTTTATCAAAGGAACTCCGCAAGGCTCCAGGAACTTACTCATGAACAGATGATGAAAAAAGAAATAGGTGGGACCTTGGAACAGCAGGAAACATTTTCCTTGTCCCCGCTAGCGCTGGCTGTGGACCCGAAAACACATTTTGGGATTCCCAAACCTTCAGAAAACCAACTGAAAATGAAGCTCTTACCCCCAGATTCTCTGCACCTCTCTGTGGGGTATTCGCCTCCGCAGGAAACCCGTGCTGGAGAATATAATCGACTTGTCTTTCAGGGTAGAACGAAGGAGGCGATTTCACGGGAACATGCTCGCGCCAGCGGTAATAGTGGCGTATTCCCCAGGATCAGGAGTCGACCGTCGACTTCGATGAGCGTCCAGAGCTCGTCTGGTGGTGAGACCCTTCAGGGAGATGTGAATCGAATCCGGGAAGAGAGCGACGTTGCAGAGCAATTGCTCAATGATGGTAGTGCTGACAGTGGACACCAGAGTGGATTGACAAGTCATGAGGAGATGGTTCTCCTTTCTGCTCATGGAGGAATAACCGCTGAGCTTCAAAGAATTGAAAAGAGGATGGGATCGGATTATATGTTACAATGGTTAGCTTCTCGCCTTAGTGAGATAAAGCATCGATCATCCTCTTGACTGCATAAATTTAACGGATTTGCGTGGCTTCAGGCAGCTGTGATTGTGAGCCTTCGTATGGACACAAGAATAGGGGAATTCAAAGCTAGTGATGGGCACGGGTAACCCGCGGGTGTTCCGAGGCTCACCCGTACCTGTACCCTCCAAAAACCCGTACCTCGGCCTAAAGGCGGGTACCAAGGGTAAGGAGCGTTTTCGGAGGCCTCTGAGTAAGAGTTCTCTCTTATCCTCCTGTTGAGTCCTCTGTACTCAATCCTCGGCAGCCCACTGTGCTGCCATCTCAGACTCGTCCCATCACAGTGCCATTGTTTGGCTGATGCTGTGCCAGGACATGTGAGGCTTTCCGTCACACTGTCGTTGTGTGTCACTCATCTTTTGACGGCCACAACGCAGGTGAGCGCGTCATCGCTCTTTCACCATACATCATTCTAACATGCAACAACAATTTGTCAAAACTGGAACCTGGGCACTTGTGAAGAGGGCTCGTGTCCAAATAATTGTCGCCATGGGATATGCTGCCAGTGCCGCAGCACTGATCACTATGCCAAAGATCGACCAAAATGCCTCGCCGACCTTCAACGCAAACACCAGCAACTCTCACCTTCCGCCCTGGGTACCAAAACCGCCACTCCCCTTCCTTGACCTCCTAAACACCTCCTAGACAATCCTGAAATCCAACCCACTCTACAATTTCTCTATAAATATATTTGTATTTCAACTCCTTTCAACGTTGACACTTTCAAAGCTATGCTTTTTGATTATCCAAATCAACCCTTTGTACAATCTGTCATTGAAGGTTTGCGGTACGGCTTCTGGCCTCTTAATGATTCAATGATGGAAACTGGAAGGATAAAGATGATGTTTGGAGGGACCAGAATGATGGCGTTATTCCCAATTATGCTACTGAGGATGTTGACATTGAAGCCATCCGAGCCTTTCAGATGATGAAATATCTGCTGAACGTTGGTCTGAATGTCTGACCCTTTCAACATTCCGACAATACTCCTAGACATAAAAGTATCACCTATTTTTGTCATATGTCAAAAGGGCAAGGCCTATGTAGTCGCGGACCACACTGTGTTAGGACTTAG
>JABAJW010017923.1:0-102574 GCA_018855395.1 Arthromyces matolae
ACAGGTCTGCCATAACTTGGACTCGACTGTGACATTGAAAGACGTAACATAAATCCACGTGATGTGACTTTGAGCGCGTTTCAAAACTGTTACTCATCGTCCTCCTTGAATCCAACCTGTGTACACCCAGGACTTATGAACTCGCTGTTGCAAAAAGGCGTTCCTGATCCTACCGACTTTCCTTCACCTAATTCGGCCCCGGGTCTCAGAGATCTCGACGCATCACTGCGTTGTAACATTTGTGGAGAGGTGTACGATGCCCCCGTGTCATTGAATTGCGGACATTCATTCTGCTCATGCGTGAGGCCCAGTGTAATGCTTTTTGTTGTAAATTTAACATGTTACCACATTCAGTGTATCAGATCATCTCTGGCAGTAAAACAGGAGTGTCCTAGTTGCCGTAAGAATGCCATCGAAAGTCACATACGGCCTAACATTGTAGTTGAAGATATCATTGGCAGTTGGAAGCTTTCAAGGTCGAGAAATCACTACAAATATACCGCTATGTCCTCATGCTTGTTACAGACCCTATGTTCTGGGCCTTATTCAGGCTTCTCGTGAACAGAAGGAACGACAAGATGCATCGCCAGAAACTCCGGTTGGAAAAAAACGAAAGCTAGGAGAGACACACCACGACATGCCCTCATATCGTCCTACAGGGTCACTCAAATCTCCTTCAACGTCAAAAAAAGTCAAACCGAGTTCGAGCGCGTTGCTTACAACGATACCAACCTCTGATGCTGAGGAAGACGAGCTTCCGGACTTTTCTGGCACAAGTCGAAAGCCTAAATGTGCGACTCGTATCAATAAGGTTGTACAATTTACTGACCATTGTGTTTTTAAGCCGACGATCTAGTTGACTGTCCCCTGTGTAACAAGCGAGTCGCGTTTAAAAGTATCAACTCACACATGGATAATGGTTGCAAAGATCTACCATCTCTATCGGCTCGCTCCGCAACTGCAGATTGGCAGAAATTAATGTCAAGACCTTCAAAAGGAAAGCAAAAGTGCGGATGGTTTCTCCTTGTTCGTGACTTTTCTGTTACTAACAGCTCGATATCTCAGGGACAATGGGAGTGATGATGACGAACATCCGCTTGCAAAAGCTCCATATGACACATTGAAAGACAAGAAACTGAAAGAAATGCTGAACGAGCAGGGTTTGCCAACTAATGGCGATCGTAATCAGCTAGTACAACGACATTCACGGTGAGTTATCTATTCTAGAATGTGCTCGCGGTAGTCAATGGACATTCTAGCTGGGTAATACTTTTTAATTCGAACCTCGACAAATCTTCAAGAAATCGCAAATCAAGGGACGAATTGAGGAGAGAACTAAAGAGATGGGAAGAGGACAAATCAAAGAAAAAGAAGACTACAGTAGATGACACTGTTGCCTATCAAGTAAGCGCTTCCTCCTTCCGACAGCTGACGATTTGAAATTGATAATGGGTAAAGAAACAACATCAAAATGAATTTGCTCGACTCATCGAGGCCGCAAGACCACGAGGCAAGAAAACCGAAGGCACTTCAACACCGGCCTCAAATTCAATGAAGAAGATACCCTTAGGTGGAGACGCCCTCCTAAAAGAAAAGAATGCGGAAGGGCCAGAAAATGCCATTGTCCTCGACTCTGAAGAGGAGGAACTGAATTTTGTTCAGCGTGCCTGATCTGTCACATTTAAAGATGTTCTGAGGAGGATATATGCGTCGATCTTGGATAGAAACCATGCTTTTCAGTGACCAATATGGTCTCCAAGGAAGTGGATGTCTTTTATCAGTGACGATATAACGACAAGGAAGCTTTTGTTATGTAGTATATCATTAATAAAGCAACCATGGATGGACAGCGAACGATTTGAGATGAACATCAAAACAACGCAATGCGCATCTTCATAAAAAGATGGCGCAGTCTCAAACTGGTTGCATGGTATAGCTTTGGAGTGGCGGTCATTGCCAACCACACCGAGGTTCGTCAAGGGGGAAGCAAGATGCGGCCTTCTCGTAAGAGGATCGCTAAGATCAATGCGAGTCCGTCTAACAAGGGAGCCTACTTTATGAATTCATCGAAAAGATATCAGAAGGCAGTTCTAGATTGAGAAAGGTCTGAGGACTTCAAGGATAACTCCGCCATGCAATAGACGTGTTCAGTATATTTGGATTAGTTAGCACATTGGGATTGTAAGTATACGTGAATTGCTAGCTCATCTTGATTAAATGTAGTCCTTTTCAGTTAAAGCTTCACAGTGCCAGTTCTCGCCACTTGTAGCTTTATGCAAGGCAACGTTAAGACCACACTATCATCGCACTTCCGAGGTTCGTCATTTCGAAGGAACAGACGTAACGTTGACGAGAATGTGAGATGAAGTTACGGATGAATACGAGATTTACGTTGGGATCGTCGATATCAAGATCATAGAAGGTACGAGATAGGGTAGTGGCCTCGTGTTTGAGGGGGATCGATAATAACTAATGGTCTTGAGGAAGATTCGACAAAGCTAGAGTGAAGCTCGTTGATCACGGAAATATCCGAATAGACGCTGACATAAGAAACGCGTTTGTTGTTGGAGTTTCTCCTTCTTCTTCACTCAGAGATTCACTCACACTGGTCGTCTTCCACCCCTTCATGGATTTCACGTTTGGCGGTAAGTATCGCCTGGAAGAAGAGATAGCCAATGGTGGCTGTGGTACGCGTATTCTGCCTCAGTGACCTCCTATCTACTCATGCCCGTCTCAGGCACTGTCTTCCTCGGTGTCCATACCGTTGCAGGCAAAGAAGTCGCAATCAAGCTGGAACCAGCAGTAACCAACAAGAGCAATTCAAACAGCCCACTACGCCAAGAGTCGAAAATATACAAGACGTTAATGGGCGGGGCAGGTGTACCTTGGATCATGTGGTCGGGACGACAAGGTGACTACAACGTCATGGTCATTGATCTACTGGGTCCGTCGTTGGAGGATCTCTTCAAAATGTGCAACCGTCATTTTTCAATGAAGAGCGTTCTTCTACTTGCTGATCAGCTAGTGAGTCCCATTTCATATATTTTTCTACTATTACTCGGTATTCAACTTCTGCCCACCTTGCAGATTTCGCGAATTGAATTCATTCACTCGCACTCCCTTTTACACCGCGACATCAAGCCCGCAAACTTTGTAATGGGTACAGGAAAAGCAGCTCACATGGTCAATGTCATAGACTTTGGTCTTGCGAAAAAGTTCCGCGACTCCAAAACTTCAAACCACATTCCCTACAAACAGGATGACTACCATGGCGTCGGCACTTCATTGTTTGCTTCCATTAATACTCACCTAGGAGTTGGTAAGTTTTCTTTTCCATTCATACCTCGTGGCCGACAGTGGGCCTTCCGGAAGAGTTCGATGTTCTGTACAAATATGCACGTGGACTCGAGTTTGACGACCTTCCTGACTATGAAGGTTTACGCAACCTTTTCCGCGGTCTTGCAGAGAGAATGGGGGTAGAATATGACAACATCTTCGATTGGACAGTGCCCAAGGGACCAGGTAACCGACACCATCGCCCTGGACGTAGTGCCAGTGAAGGGCGTGCAGCGCCTAGTCGCCGCATATGCGAGGCGTGCAACCGACGGAAAGAGGGCTCATTAGGGAGACAGGAATGGCGATAGTAGAGAAGGGCTGAACTGCGGCCTTTTGCGTGCGTCATGCGACCTCACTGCGATTGTTGAGACTAACCATCTTACCATTATGGCAGTCGCTTGGCCTGCTGAGCAGGAGTTGTCCGCTTCCAATGGCACAATGGGCCGCACAGAGCATTGCTTCTTTAGCAGTGTCTATTTCTACAGCCAATGGGCTTCGGGACTCGTCATTTATGACGGTGCTGGTGTATATCTTGATTACCTAGTCCCAGCTCGCAATGCCTCGAGGAATACTCCTATCCTTCCTATCTAATTGTCTAATATCTGCATAATAACCTACTCCATGAATGGAAGAGGCTACTCTCCTGACCATTGTTGGCGACTTCACAGGAGTTTGATGTTTCGATGTGGTCTGTAAGTCTACTATCAGCCTCTCACTGGGATCAGAAAATATCTAATTACATAGCGTGTAGATATCGGACACCTTCTGTGAAGTTTCTAACAGATTTTGCCCTGTACTCCGTTTTCTGCTGTCGCTTTCCATCAATGTTGTAAAATTCCGCTGTTTTTTTTTTTGTATTGATCCACAAGTCATCTTCTATGCTGCCCGCCATCACCTCATGCAGACCAATAATTACCTTGTAGTTACTTTTGCTTTGCTCTTCATTTATGTATCTATACGCATATGAAATTTCTAGACAGTTACATTTGGGCTGATGAACAAGCAGGACGTGAGATCAAGAGTCTCGGAGTTGGAATTTCTTCGTGTTCTGATCCACCACCACGAATGGGTTCCTCTTAGTCGTCTACTCAAGTTCAACGAGACGAATATCGAGTTGCAGAAATCGCTTCAAAAAACCAATGCGCATACATCAACTGCAGGAGGCTCAGCTTCGCGTGGGCCCAGAGGTGGAATAAAAGACGGGGCAAGCGTGAGGGGAGCTCGCAAGGACGGTACCCGTGGAACAAAACGCGCTCGAGAAGAGGTATGTTGAACGATGCGATGGCTCTTTTTATATTTTTGGTGGCCCCTCATCTTGAACTCTCGAACTAGGATGATGGAAACAGGAAGCCAGAGCTTAAACTCGTACTGCCCGAGATTCTCAAAATAGTTTTGGTCGATGACTGGGAAGCCGTAACCAAACTTCAACGGGTAGGCAATTCTTCGTGTATAATTCGACCTTGCCATGACTCAACGCTGTTAGCTCGTTACGCTTCCACGAGAGCCAACTGTTGTCACCCTTTTGGATGAGTTTACTGACTATGTAAAGAAGACCAAGCCCCCATCGTGCGTTGTCTTTTTACCCTTTGAACCTGACCAACTAACCATCTTGCAACAGGCTCCGCGAACCAGATCTCTTAATTTCAAGTATTGTTTCAGGTCTCATAGTCTATTTCGACCGCTCCCTCGGCGCCAATCTACTTTACCGTTTCGAGCGACCTCAATTTGCGGAAATGCGGCGCCAGTACAAAACAGGCCAGCAAGTCATTATAGGTCAGGAGAAAGAGCCTAGTGCAGTATACGGTGCAGAACATTTGTTGCGAATGATTGGTATGCTCGTCGTCATCTGCCACTCCTTCTAATTGTAACGTTTCGGTTTCACGCAGTAAGCTTGCCCGGCATGATTGCCAATTCAAGTCTAGATTCCGAGTCCGTGGGGCTTGTCCGAGATTACGTGAATGAACTACTGGAGTATGTGTTTTCGTTCTGACTTTCTCATCGCGCAATTAAACTTCTGTTCAGTTGGATGGCTACGGAGCGAGGTCGAATATTCCTGCCAGAATATGAGACGACAACCGTTCAATATCAAAACATATCTCGATCGTGATTCACATATTCTTTGTATTTTTGCCTTTAACTCTCAAGTTTGTTTCGCGTTTGATCTCTTCTGGTGTATTTCTTTTTTTGTTCAACAAGGTTGCTGACTGTGCATTGCGAGATATTAAGATTGGCTGGCGGATGATAATGACCTTGGGACGAGTCCAGACTTACACATTAGGATCTGCCTTCCAGAAAATCCTACTTTGACTCTCATTTCCCCCCCTGCCGTTAAATGAATTTCACTCCGTCAACGTCGACGTCCATTCTTTTCGAGGGATTCTACAGTTGGATGCAGACAAGTATTATACAGAAGCACTAACGAGACGATGGATACCTTGATAAATATCTAGGGAAGCGCTGTGACTTTCCAAGGACCAAGAATAGAACGCCGCACATCAGTTGACGACACTCACCTTTTTTCCGATATAATCCGCGGTTTGCGCAGAGCCCCACTTGCTCGTTACTCCTTACATCTGAAGCTGATTTTTTGCTGGATTATGAATCTGTGGGTGTAGATCTCGGCATAATTTCATACGCAAGGTTCACGATTATGATAAGCGTTTTCCCGGACCACTGTATGTAGGGAAATTAATCGATGACGCGTAGATCAAGAAAGAATACACGCCGAGAATCAAGTAACAGGTATGGAAATTGTTATTAGTCCATTATACTCTACAGTAATTCTATTGCAGCTGATCTAACTGGGAAGTTACGTTGTGCCAGGCCACAATAGGATGAGGACATCTACCAAAAACAGCACAAGTGTTCAAGTTCGGTGGCGATAGGAAAAGCGTATATCTTACTCAGACCAGATAAAGACTGGGTTTTGTTTGAACCATTGGGAACCAGCTGAGAACGATACGTAAAGTAGTCGAAGCCTAAGGGAAGGATCGAAAATCGCTTCCAGAGGGCAGGAACGGGTCATGGGCATTCGTTAAGGTACCCGGTATACTTATGTCCTAGGGTGTATCCGATATCTGGAAATACTTGAAAAATGGGCATGAAGGCGATCATGGGCTCCACATTATACCTGGGATCACCTTTGAATTCCGGTCAAGTATCCTTGTTCTACGACCGACACGGAGGCTTGAGATGGAATTTTTGTGTGTATCATGTCTAACGATCGGGGATGCTTAACTTCTCTATCAAGTCTGCCGTCATAGTTTTGTGTTTGAAGATGCCTGAAGTGAGTCACCAAGTGGTATGAGTATTCCGAGTAAGACAGTGAGTATGTATACCAGTAGCTGTCACCATAGCATGCCTGTGGAGGTATTGTAAATCAGGACACGGAAGAACGCTCTCGGTAAAATATACAGACCGTTTCTTGTCATGGAATATGGAATGCCCGATGCTAACAGAGGCGACGCGTACTGAAGTCGACGTCTACTCCGGTCCCAAAAAAAGTGGAAATGGCTTGAGCGTAAGTATTGCCAGGGAACTAATTCAAATCCAACAGTCAGTTATTTGAGCAACAAACGACCTTGCAGATAGGTTCATATCCAATCTTGAGAACGTCTTCGTTCAAGACAGCTGCCTCTCCATGGTTCATTGGAGTTGGAACATTCGTCGGAGCTTCCTCAACTTTGACCCAGTTTCCCTCGTCAGGAACCTCAAAGTCGGAGGGGCGCATTTTCTCCTCCTGGAAATCGACTTGTTCAGTACCAAAAGTCAATATTACTGTTCGCTGACAAAGTACAAATACCTTCATTCCAGAATGAATAAGCTTTTGTTCGTACTGGGATTTAACGTTGTCGATGATATCAGTTTTATGAACACGGAAATCGCGCTTCATTTTTTTTCCACCATCACCTCTGATGAAAAGACGCAGACAACTCAACGGGGAGGTCGGCAGCAAAGTCAGCAGAGAGGCGTCACAGCCAGTTTGTAGAGTCAAAGTAAAGGCAGTTGAGAAAGCGAGTCAAGCAATCTTTTTTCGGTGAAGAGAGTGCCATCTAGGTTCTGTGATAATTTGACCTATCAGCATGTTGTTCTTGAAGGACTCCGTGTCGGATGGGTATATACAAAGTTAGCACAAGAGATTGAGAGTGAACAATAGCAAAGAGACTATTCGGTTGCATGTTATTGTCTTTCGACTTGTTATTGTACTTGGATTACCAAATAAGGAAGTTGTTGTCGTCCACGTGGATTTCCATGTTCTTGTCCCCAATTAGGGCTGGTCATACAAAAACCTTCTCACATCACTTCCATGCAATAACCACCCGCCCGTTCCCTACCATGTCCACCGACCACTCAATGGTACCTTTTAATTCCTATAATACTCGTTCATTTCTTCTAACCACTTCTCTAGTATTCCTACGATAAAGAGAAACTCCTGGTCAGTTTCATTTTTTACCTTCATTGCACACCCATCTGATGAAATCTTAGCCTGACGTTCCCTGCTTCGGCACACATAAAGTAAAATATCAACCTCACGAAGAATGGGACTTCTTTCTCGATACACCTCGTCAACCCGTCGACCTATCACTAGTGCTGCCCCACTACCGCGCACGAAATCAACCCATCGAACATCGAATGGGCATGTTCATTTCAACTCAATTAGCTCCAATCAAAGTCAAAGTTGTGAGTAAAACACAATGCTCCATGTTAATTTCCTTCTCATTTACACAACTTCCAGTGCCGACAATACCCCCGCTCGAGATTTTATCTCGAAGTACAAGGCGGAACCTCAGACGTTAGCATTTGGCTTCCTTCAGATTTTAAAGGCCAAATACATCACAATGGTAAAGCCTGCTACTCTGCCGGCTTCATCAATCGCATCCTTCAGAACACCCGCGTAAACGAGACCGAATACGACGAGGCCTGCGACGAAGACGATGTAGTTGTGTACACACATGGTCGAATCACATTCCGGATGTGGGATATCCAGACGTCTGCACCAGAGAATCCACACAAGGAGACCCTAAAGCGCATGTTTGGCTGCGCCCGAAAGGCACCCGAGACCGCCATCGACTGGGACTTCCTTTTGGAAGATTAACCCTTCCCCCTTTGCCTTTCCCTTTCCCTTGCATCCCCGTGCGTCGTTATCCGTGATTTTTGTTCCATACACTTGTACTTTAAACACACCTGCATACGCCTCAGACACTCATCGATACCACCTTATATCACGCTACTCAGCATCCCTAATGTCTGCGTTCCTGATCCCCACTGTAGCTTTATCTCGACCTTGCCGCCATTGATTCATTACACTTTGTAGCCATACTGCACACACATTACTTTGCACTCTCCAACAAGCCTCATGTATTCACTCGTTACGTTACGTTAGAATCACCTTATGCATACAGTATCAACATTTTCTCGTGAAAAAGACAGGTAGAATGCTTTTGCACTTGAAAAGGGTATTTCCTCCGATGCAAAGTAAGAGCCATGAAAGATCGCGGATTATTATACAAGTATAATACATGGAATAAGTCATTCTTATATAGGCAGTATGATGAGAGGAACTTGATCAATCCAAGTGGCCGCGACGTCCAGCTCCAGCGAGGCACTGCTCAACCGTCTCTACGAGAGCAGGGTTTTCGAGAGCAGCAGCTACGCGCTCCTTGTCGTTCAGTTGCTTGTTAACTAGAGAGATCAAGTCAAAAGAAATATAGTGAATGGTATTATTGAGACCTACCAGCATGCTCACTTTGGTGCGACCCTGGTTTTAAAAGGATATCGATTTTGTATCGATCGGGGAGGCTTCGGAGGAGCCGGACTCGGATGGAAAGACCTAGACTTAGGTGAGAGAAAGAAAAAGCAACATACACAGGGTTGTACTCACCAATGAGAGTGGACATACCACAGTGTGGTATGGTCGGAGTGAATTCGACAAAGACACGGTTTTCAGTGACGCTGATTTGTGGTGCTGACACTACACGAAGCTCTTCAAGTGTGTTTGGATGTTCTGGATCGTTTATAGACCGTATGAGATCTGTTCAATGGATGAAAAAATTGAAAAGGAAATGAGGATGATAGAGATACCAAAAATCTCATCTTGGTCGATAGGGTCTGGCTGATCAAGGAGGTCCTCTTGAACAGCCTTCTGATTTATCCACAAAGATTGCTTGGTTAAATCTGATTTTCTGATAGTGGGTTTTGTGGAGAATATTGTCGGATTGGGATTGAAGATTTCTGTAGGCATTGGTGGAAGCAAAAGGCAAGTTCGGCCCGGCAGGTCACGCTTATTTTACTTTGGCCAATTTGAAAGTCGCGTTTTGTCTGTTTCTTGTCACTCTATACTCCTTAACCTCCTACACCACACCGCCATAACCAACCATGCCACCCAAGGTATTGTCCTCCATTTACACCTGGAATTATTGCTGATTTAGACCGGTGTAAAGCGTAAACGTAACGACGAGCCCGCTGCTGAAGCATCTACAACAACGCGAGCAACGCGTGGTTCTGCTCGTAAACCAAAGGATGAAGCACCGTCGACCAGTAAATCAAAAAGTAAGAAGATGGATGAACAAGTCGACGACGAACAAGTAAGCATTCCACGTGTTTCTTCAGATACATGCTTTCTTGCTCCAGCGTGGAGGTTATTCTCAACCTGGTCATCTTAGGAACCCGAAGCCAAACCTCCTGCAAAAAAGTCCAAGACAACGAAAGCTTCTACCAAGACGACGACTGCAACGACGAGCAAAACTACCAAGGCATCCTCCTCCAAAAAGTCTACCACCACAGCATCATCAAAGTCAGTGCTCAATCATCCACGTCCACATCCTCTCTGACTGGTTAAATACACGTTTCTTTCAATCTACTACTTTTTTTCCCCTTTTTCTCTATACAAATATAGAGCTGCTGAGGTAAGCATTTATGTGTCTATGACGAACAGGGACTGACCGTCTCACAGAAAAGCAGTGCAAACAAGTCCAAGGCGTGAGTTTCTGCCCACAACCATCTTCCATCTCGTTTCTGCTTCAAGCCGCCACTATTGGCCTCTGAATGCATCTTCATGAAGCTATCGTCTTTCATATGCTGCTGTTCTCACAAAGTGGAAAATCTATACAGTGATGACGAAGTTATAGTTCAGAAGAAGAGCATCCCCGAGGTACGCACCCCACGCGTTTAACGTGTTCTAAAAGTGATAACCATTGAAATATTGACTTTTTAGACTGCCACACCCACAACTATCAACGAACCCCCAATATCTGCGAAACCACAGCCTCAGTCTCGAGCGGCACCCAACGAAGTCTACAGTCCCGAACGTGCAGAAACCTTGTTCAAGAACTACGAAGATCCTGAGGAACCCAATGTAATAGGAGCAGACGGATTTTCACGTCTTTGCACCGATGCGGATATTTCTATGGACGGAGCTTTACCCCTTATCCTTGCATGGCAGTTTGGCACCAAAGAGATGATGAAAATAACAGCAGATGAATGGCAGAAAGGCACTGGATCTCTTAAGTAAGTTCTGCGCCTAATGTTTCAAGCGCATTCTGACGCTAACCGTGCCTAGAATCTCCAACCTCCCCGCTCTGAATACCGCTGTTAAGGATCTCGAAGACCTACTTATTCATCACAAGCATCCGTCTACAAAAAAAGGCAAAAAGGACACATACGACAAAGCTGCTTACAAAAGATATAGCGAGAGCGTCAAAGCTTCCTTTAACCAACTGTACATGTTTTGCTTCACCCTTGTGAAACCTGCGTAAGCAATAGCTATCCTCTAACGCTGCATGCTTCAGTCTAATTCATCTCGGGACTTTTAGGCAATCAAAGAACATTGACATGGAGGTTAATTCAACGTTTGGCAGTTTTTAAGCAGTTTTGTTAATGACAACTTCCCGTCAGACTGCCACCGCTCTGTGGTCCGTTCTTCTTGCACCCAAATATCCCTTAATGGCCGAGGTGGTTACATATATCGGCGTGCGTGTTTCTTTCATCAACACATTGACCCACACTCTCACCATCTATGATGTTCAGGATAATCTTACAGCATACAGGGCTGCCAATAAGGATTTGTGGAGCATGGTTCGTCAGCACCTTGTTCTGATTCTTGCCATTCTCGTTCTTAACGATTCCCCGTTAGATGTTGGAGTTTTGCGAAACAGTCAATCCCAATCTGAGCGATTATGAAAGTGATGGGGTGCGCTTCATTCGTTATTCACGCCTTTTCCTTTGATTGAATGATTTTTTCCAGGCGTGGCCCACCCTCCTTGATAACTTCGTTACGTGGAAAAAGAATTCACCAACGGATGCTTCTTGATTGAATCCCTTGTGTCCTTTCCGTACATTTTGCACTTCAGGCATGCCTTTTGGGGTTTTAGTCGTGTTTTTTTATAACATCGTGTTTGTTACATCCTTCAATCTTTGCATATCACCCATTTGGATTCCGCATGAGCATTCCATTTTCAATTAATATCTTTCCTTGTGCCGAAAGGAATACAACAAACTCGGGTTCAAAGGGATTTCCACATGAACATTTGGCATTGAACCAAAGTCGTCATAATGTCCGACATATGCGTAATGACTGGTATCTACCAGTGAGGAACATAGCGATGTTATAGGATGGAGCTTTGTGCTATATGTAGTTATTTCGCTGGTGTTGTCGATCGAGGCGCCGAAAGTTGGTCAGCTCCATCTGCCCATAAGTCGGTCAGCGGAAGGTCTGGGCGTTCGACTGTGCCAGCTACTTTCTCGCTTGAGGCGTGGAGAGTATGGGCGATGTGAGAGCTCAGAAGCGAGGCTTGGATAGTACTGGCGGTAGGTGAAGAAAGAAACGGCCGTGCCAAGAGCCGATCCCACAAGGACATCTTGCCAATGATCTAGAAAGACTGTGATTATATGATTTTTCAGCGGAAGAAGTTGTGGCATACGACGATAGTCCATGGTGCGCGAGATAGCGACTAACGCAGCAGCTGCAAATGGCGCGAGTGATAACCACGCCTTTCCCTATAGAGGGTCACTTGTAATTACGGGCTTTCATTAAGAGGCAGAGAGATGAACTCACTGCGTGACCACGACGATCAAACAAATGAAGCTTGCCCGCCAGGTAAAACGCCAAGAAACCTAGTCCAGCAAAAGACACTGAAATCTTGTCAGGAAAGCATAGAAACTGGAATGCAAGGTGACGCACAACTCGAATGTCCAGACGGAAAACTACGGAAACCATCTCTGAGGATGGCATTATCTGTCTGAGTACATAATTGCCAGTAAGTGAGACCATATTCGGGATCAGTCGTTCCAGGGGGGAGTTGACAGCGGGAGAGAATATCTGTTTCCCAAGATTTTTGAAAACGCCATACATAATGAGTGAAATGATGTAATACGGAGAATCAAGGTGAAAAGAACGGACCTGGTCGAGGGCGGCCAACTGTGATTTTGGTAAACTGTGTTATTGCACCAGTTATGGCGAGTCCTAGAATTACTGCAGAGATTTCAGATGATCGTCAGAATTGAGGTAATAAGAGAGCTGGCACTGACATCCTAGCGTGCCTGAAAGAAAGAGTAAATAGATGAGTTGCTGCATCATGATTATCATTGATACTTACTATTGTGGAAGTCCCACCAAGAGCGGATAGTCAGAAGATTGATGACGGGCTGAAGAATCAGTGGCGCAACGAAGCATATTAGATATAGAGCGGCATTCTTTCAGAGTACAGGAATGTCAATTCATTTAGGTGTAAAAGGTGTTGGTTAAAACAACGTACTGGCACACGCTCATGAACTGCATAACTAAGAAATGACAATTAGTTTGGATGGGAAGAATGAGATTTTACATACGGGTGACGGAGCCTATGGAGATTTAGCTGCATGGAAAAGGCAAAAAGTTAGAAGAATTTACGATGTATCGGCCACAGAGAATTCTCTCCTGTATCCCTCAATTTTGTCGAGAGAAAAGAAGATGGCCTGACAGTCATCAATTTAGTCAACCTCCGTTCCGCAGCTTCATCTCATGTCAACATATGACTTCAAATGGCTTCCAGGTATATAGTGGCCTCTAAAAGCACTGCAAGTACAGCTAACCTGATCTGTTAGAATACGACGTTTTGCTCGATAACATCGCCACCACAGATGTCATAGAGTGCGCACATTGTCCTCTGAACTCGACATACGTTCCTCATCTTCTTTCTTTATCACCAGCTCAGACTGGAATGTCCTTCGCAACGTCATCAAGCATAAAATTGATGAGGTGCGCAGTCACGGACTGGCTGCGAGGATACTATGATTTGACAATCGGATTATAGAATGTCGCTGCTTTTCTTGCAGATAAACCTTCGCAGCCGCCACTTATTCCGTTTCAACCCATTACACTAGTTTCTGGGGGACTCAAGCTTCCTCCATTTCCGTCAAGACAGCAAGCAAGAGCACCACATATGATTTCAATCCCAGTCAGTTACATGACAAAAGACGAGGCCAACGAACTAAAAGGATATGTTTTTGCCCAACTTGACCAATTTGACACGTAAGAATATTAGTCGAAAAAGCATATTCACAAGACTGATAATCTTCACAGAAACCCCCCGTTTACGATTCAACGCGTCTGTGAGCTTTGCATTCACCCATTTCAACACTACAATTCAGTCGGAAAATATCTTCGCGCTGTCGAGAAATCTCTCCTCGTAACGTCAACATGGAATAGTTTTCCTCCCCTTTCCGAAGTGGACAAAGACCCCAATGGACGAAGCGTGTTTGCATTAGGTTCAACTCGACAGTCTGCACCATCGACCCCTCTCTTCTCTCCCATAGCCTTCCAGCATGAAGATGCCCGTCGATCCAAATCACGCAGCCCACCGCCGTCGCCTTTAGCCCTACCCATATCAGAAGAGAGTGCAGTGGAAGCAAGAGCGTTAGGACTCGTGGACGAACTAGATGATCCTAGTCCTGGGCATATGAGCGATCATCCAACGGCGCTGTCGACAACTACGACGACGCCGGAAGTCAGCACCTCTCGACCTCTACTTGGTAGCCTTGAAGAGCGAGCAGCGTTCAATGCTTCACGACGTTTCAGGGCGTTCCATTTACTTTTGATCTTCTTATTATCGACCCATGCTTGCTTCAGCTTCTTGGCTTTAGAAATTCGGGTAAGATGTGTGCCCTTAATCGAACTGGAACAAGCTTACCTCTATTAACTGGCAAATGTTGGAAGGTTGGAGGGCGCTTTCGTTTTAAAGCTGGCTCCGACATTGAAATGGATGCAATTGGAGTCAGGTTTGCTTACGTGAGGATTGATAAACGCAAACAGTGGTGTCGGCAACATCTCTTCCTTTTCTCTCTTCTTCATCTACCAACCCCCACTCAGTTTTTATTTGTTTCTTCATATTCACCGCATGAGCGTTCAGAATCTCAATACTTTCGGTTCGTATCGCTTCTATAACCCATATTTCCCTAATCTGGAACTTGTCCTGGTTTTTCCTTTCCAAACAGATCCCTTTGCAGACGAGGGGGACCCACTCGCAGAAACCCAAGACGTCGGCTCTCAATCGAATTATATTCATATTCGCATTCAGCAAAGAAATGGGAGGAAGACTTTGACCACTCTGCAGGGTTTGCCTAAGCGTGAGCACTGTCCCGATATCCTCGCAGAAGCAACCCATCATGCTTACCGGGACATCCTAATCAGAATACGATGCTAAGAAAATTCTCAAAGAGTTCAAGAAGGTATGTTTTATGGCCGACTCTCTTTTCTCAAGTAATCCTGAAATTTGCACAGGAATTTGCTTGCAACGGCACCCTCGTCGACGATGAGAAGCTAGGAAAGGTCATCCAACTCCAGGGTGATCAACGTGCCAAGATTTCCACTTTTCTCGTTGAGAACGGGATCGAGAAGGCGACGATCAAGGTTCACGGATTCTAAGACGAAGAGGGGTGCATGTCTGAGCCAATTATTCCGTATTCCCGCATAACGACCACAGCCACGAATCGTATAATATTGGGTTCCCTCGACATACGCTATCTTTTTTTGTTTTCTACTTTTTTCCCTCATTACCGTTGGTTATATGTTATGTACGTCTTAGCATCATTTAACACCAAACACCATGTTATAGATCCGTTATTTCACCTTGCTATTGACCGCTAGATTCTGGACACATCGTCGTGAAATGTATGATCCTTTCAGTGATGATTCAACTTATCTGCAACATCTTGTCCAGATCGACTCGAGAACCCATATGGCATAGGCTTATTTGATCTTGTCCAAAGGTCTGAAAAATTTGGTGAGATTAGGCTTGGACTTGGCACGAAAATACGAACCTGTTGAAACCTCCACGCCTGAAAACAGAGGGGGTCAGAGCGATACGAACAATCTGTTAGGGCGATAGCTCACCTATTCATGTATTGTCTCCACGTTCGCTGTTTCTTTATAGATGCTGCACCTTCTTGATTACCTTCAACAGCCTTTCCCTAGAAATAGTGAATTTCAGACTCCAGCCTGGCGCTACTCAAAGGTAAGAACATACCTTCGTTGAGCCAAACCCTGCTAAACCCATGGCAGCCATCATGGCAGCGTCGGCATCATTTTCTGCATATGTGCCCTCACCTTCCTCGTCAGGGGCGTCTGGGTCAAGTTGTGGGCGAGTATCTACCGGTTCACCAACCGTTTCTGAAGTACATTAGCTGACGTTTACCAATCAAATTAGATCGACGAACCTGCAGCATTCTTTGGCATTCCCGCTTTGAAAGACTGAGAAGGACGAGCTTCCTCATCTCGAGGACGTTGGGCAGAGCCAGCACTACGGTCTTTGCGGTGGGTGTTGTTCCTGTCGTCTAGTCTGTCGTCGTCTTTTCGCCTACCTCCTCGTTCGTCTCTTCTATCGCGGTCGCGTTCGCGTTCGCGTTCCCTGTCCCTCTCTCTATCTTTATCTCTGTCGCGACGATCATCATCACGTTCTCGTCTATCTGCTATTTGTTAATTCAGATAAAAATGGTTAATTGTTGGAGGAATTCACCTGTTGGTCGTCGGTCTCGATCTCGCTCCCCACCGCGACGGGGACTTCGTGACCGGCTCGAACGTCGGCGGCCCTCGTCGTAATTCCTAGACCCCCTACCACTTCTAGGGTGTCGGTCGCGGTCATCTCTTTCCCAACTCCTTTCGCGCCGCCGGTGGTCTGAAGGGCGAGAAGACATGTTGTCTGTGACGACGTGACGACGTGACAATACTTTTCACAACATCCATCCTATGTCGTTGCTGAGAGTTGGGACACGACAAGTGAGCAGGAGATCTCTAAATGTCCACCAAGCCCCCTCATTGCGCAGGAATATAGGAGATTGGGAGCGCCGTGGTGAGTTCATGCGTAACATATTATTCTTTACGCGGCTGACATAGGTGCACCAAGATGGTATAATTCTGTACGGGGTACCCACTCTCGCAACCCCCGCTGACATCCAAAAAGCCTGCGCTGGAAGACTACAAGATGTGCAAGATGGTATGGATCACATTTGACTCCATAAGGACTACCTGTTAATGGAGATTGCTTCAGTTCAATTAGTGTATCGGAATTTTCGACCGGATGGACGAGCTATGATAACCATATCCAATCCCGAACTTATTTCCAAGACTTTGCGCCTGCTAAAACCGCTCCATGTCTGTGGCGTGGAAGTACATCCAGTAGCCAACTATAGTCTTGATATCTTTTCGCAACGTCAGCGCTCTGCAGCAGAAACGCGAAGTAAAGAGGTTGAGGTGATTGGGTCCGGTGCCGAATTCCCTCATATTGAAAGGAGTGTTGTGCTGTGGGGTATGCCAGGGAGTGTCAGCGAGGGCGACGTTGCGCGAGCGTTAACTGGGTTTAAGACCGAACTCAAGGATGGGAAACCCCTCATCCAAAAACTTCCAAAGTATGTCCTGTATCTTCGCATGAATTGCATAGCTAACTTGGCTCTGTTTTAGACCTGAGAAATTCTCGATATTTTCGCGTTTCGTGATTGTGATGTCTTCAGTCTCCGAAGCGCGACGTCTTGCGCGGGCTTGGCATCTGACCCCGTGGTTTGACGGCAACGAGGACCTCATAAGGGCCCAAGCCCTCCATTAAACTCAAAAGTATCGCATACTGCCTTCACGGTCACTGGATGGACCAGCAAACCTAAACTTCACGCATGTAGAGTAATAGTAGAGTGAATAATTTTAATGACCATTAGAGCCGCTACATACGCTCCGCCTCCATTTCATCATCAAGTCGTGTCCGATGGCCCTACGTTCATGGCTCAGATAAAAGAAGAACATAAAGAAAATTGGCTAACCGTTCGTGCGTTATCTCCTTCATCCTCTGGAGACCTTGCTCTCTTTTTCCCCTCCGGGACTGTAACCTCGGTTTCTTTCCAGTCTCCTCCGCCTCCAGCAACAGCACCGGGACCTTCCTGTGCATCAGCATAACGTTCCTCGACCTCCCGCCTTCTTTCGACCTCTGCGCGTTGGGCTTGTGCTCCCCAACCACCGCGTCCAGGGTCGTAATCTTGCCTATGTTCATCTCGGACCTGTCCGCCGCTTTTACCTCGTCCAAATTGACGACCTTCCTTGTACCCTGAGTCCAGGTCGCAGCGAATGATGCGTTCATCAAGTTTTGTCCCGCTGACATATTTCATACTGGCCAGTGCCTCCGCATGGGTGTAGTATTCGACAAAACAGAAACCACACGGTGTTCTACGATTAAGTGAGAACTTGAATGGTTTGTGGGATGTGTTGTATATCCAACATACCGAGTGTTACGGTCAAGCCCCATGATTATCCGCTTGATACCGCCGCCGTCTTCTGGCTTAGCGCATTTTGAAAAGAGTTCGTAAATCTGCTCTTCAGTCGTATAAAAGCTCAGGTTGCCAATCTAGTGTATGCAGTCTCTGCTTAACGGAACCCCCAGAAGAGACAGGAAGTGGGCAACCTACATAAAGAGTAGTTGATTTAGAAAGCATTTCATTCTGTCTCTGACGGTCGACACGAGCCTGAGAGTCTTTGTAGTTCGAAGGCTGGTCTAACGGAGTAACCACATGCGCCATTTGTGCATCAAGTAGAGAGAAAAATAAAGGACGGATTCAATTTCAAATTTGGTGCAATACAAAGTTCCCACGATCTCCTTTGGCCAGATTGGGCAACGCGTCGAGCCGCGTCAGCTCCTTCAACTTTCTACTTCTCGCCGTCGTCATGGATGAAATTGGTATCGAACTTCAACGAAATGTACGATGCGCTCAATACCTTTGGAGTTACTAAACTCAATGTAACAATCTCAATAGGAACCCACATTCGAATCCGTCGTGAGCGAAAAGTCGGCTCTCTACAATGAACTTCAGGAGGAGGATCTATATACGAAATACAAGAAGCTCGCGAGGCACCTAGAAATGCTGGAAATACAGGAAAGTTATATCAAGGATGAGCAAGCTAATCTCAAGCGTGAACTCATCCGCGCACAAGAGGAGGTCAAGCGTATCCAGGCTGTGCCACTCGTCATTGGGCAATTCTTGGAACCCATAGACCAGAATACGGCCATTGTTGGGTCAACAACTGGATCAAATTATGTTGTCCGCATCCTATCTACTCTCGACAGGGAGCTTCTAAAGCCCTCGGCCTCAGTTGCACTTCATCGCCATTCAAATGCGCTCGTGGACATTCTACCACCCGAGGCAGACTCGTCAATCTCCATGCTTGGGAAGGAAGAGAAGCCAGACGTCACATATCAGGATGTTGGAGGCATGGACTCTCAAAAGCAGGAAATACGGGAGGCCGTTGAGCTGCCATTGACCCACTTTGACCTATACAAAAAGATAGGTATTGACCCTCCGCGTGGCGTGTTGCTGTATGGCCCTCCCGGTATGTGGAATTTTCTTGAGTCATTTTCTACTCGTCTCATCGACTCGCAGGTACCGGAAAAACCATGTTGGTGAAAGCGGTAGCCCACCACACAACGGCGTCATTTATCCGAGTAGTTGGCAGCGAGTTCGTCCAGAAGTACTTGGGCGAAGGCCCTCGTATGGTTCGAGATGTCTTCCGATTGGCAAGGGAAAACGCGCCAGCTATCATTTTCATTGATGAAATCGACGCAATTGCTACAAAACGCTTTGATGCGCAGACCGGTGCGGATCGAGAGGTGCAACGTATCCTTCTTGAGCTCCTCAATCAAATGGATGGCTTCGATCAAGGTAGCAATGTCAAGGTAAAGTTTTTCCTCGTCTTATCTACTCAGCACTCACATACCACTACATAGGTAATTATGGCCACGAATCGAGCGGATACTCTAGATCCTGCACTTCTTCGCCCTGGCCGTCTTGACCGCAAGATCGAATTCCCTCGACCATCCAGACGCGAAAAACGCTTGATCTTCCAGACAGTCACCAGTAAGATGAACCTTGGTCCTGATGTCGATCTAGAAGATTGTGCGCTGTTCCCTTGCTTCCCCGTAGAAGATTAGCGTTGAACAGGAGACTTTAGATGTTTCTCGACCGGATCCTCTCTCCTCAGCAGACATCGCTTCGATTGTTCAGGCAGCAGGCTTACAGGGTACGTTATCGTAGGTTCTATTTTTCGGATATTTTCTCACCTTCTTGCTAGCTGTGCGCAAAAACAGATACGTGATCCTACCTGTTGACTTTGAGGAGGCGTGGAAAGTAAGTTGTTTGGTCTTGTTTGCCACGTTGAACTATATGAACTCCGAAAACTCAAAAACTTTTTTCTTATCCCACCACAGCAAACCGTCAAACGGTCCGACGACACTCACGAATTTTGTACGCTACTTGCTACTTGCATCAGGAACTTGACTCACATTTTGCCTTCCACTAGACCGGTGATCAGTGTAGTTCTACAACGGTAAGGCGTCGAGAAAAAAATTACAAACACTTTGCTCAAAGGTCCTTCACAGCTTGTATTTTATCTCCATGCAATCACACGCGATTTCAAAAGTACTGAGACCATAACCATTGGCAACCCTCCTGACGCTCGTCTTCACTTTAATGGCTTTCCGCCCGTTGAACGGATCGTCGTTCATTGTTCCGAGCAAGAAGATTATGCGTGTCAGCTCCTTAACCATCACATCTCCCATTAGATGATGCTTGGTGTCGGTGCGCGACATTATTTAATTTCCATTTCTTACTCGTGCAATAAATAAATGATTTCTACCCACTTTGAGTTCGCTTGCAGGACCATGTCAAACGTGATACACTCATCCCTGCTCTCCAACACTCTGGTCGGCGTTATTATACACACACGCACGTCCTCATTTTATGGGAGCTATATAACGTGGCGGCGTCTCTACGCAGGCAACGCTACCCAGTCCATCTTCAGTCATTTTCACCCGTAGAGGATTCGATGATGCATAGGGAAACATTCTTGTACATAGTTCTGAATATGATGGTTCTTCAAATTCGCAAGATACTTAGTGAGTGTGAGATGAACCGCAATACAATTTTTGCCTGGTCAAATTTGAGAATAACTTTCCGTGACCGAGTTTTATTTCTTGGGTTGCCCAAGTTGACTGGCGTGCTCTGTGGCAACCTGAATAGCTCGGGCTATAGTAGAGCGCACGCGTCCGTCTTCCATGGCCAGTAAACCAGCAATTGTGCATCCACCAGGAGCTTGGAAGCGATCAGTGAATATATCTAGATAAAAATCAGAAAACGTACTTGTTACAGCATCTTTCAATTGGGCCGGATGAGTGCCGCCTTGAAGTACCATCCGTGCTGCGCCCTGCAATGCTATAAAGACATCTTATCTGGAGAACAGCGTAAGAAATCGACATTACTTACTCTGAGCGGCGAGCTCTAAGGCTTCTGCCCTAGGAAGGCCCATCATAACTCCTCCATCCGCCATGGCTTCCATGAAAATACAAGCGAATGCAGGTCCTGATCCTGACAACGCTGTACAGGCATCGAAATGTTTCTCCTCTAGGAAACGGCAACGGCCAATAGAAGAGAAGATTTTCAGGATGATAACACGGTCAGTTTCAGCATCCGGAGATGGAGGGATGGTCGACACGGTCGTCATTCCCTCACGAATCTGATCATGTTCAGTAAGAAGCCATATAATTGAGATGCAGGCCATTCTCTCACTTTACAGGGAGTGTTCGGCATGGCACGGATGACCTTTGTGGTAGGCATAACCCAGCCTCGAAGCTGGCTGATTGTGACACCAGCCAGAATGCTAATGAGAAGCTTTCCGTCCAGAGCCTCCTTCATTCCAGGTTCTTCCAAAATCGTATGAGCAACTTGAGGTTTGCAGCTAGAACGAGTGTCAAAAGTTGTTGTACACAAAAATCGTCATGATAATGTACCATAGGAGTACAACATCTGCCTTTTGAACAGATGGAACATTCTGGCCTGCAACCACCTCAACACTGGATCCAAGAGCACCAAGACTGCCAAAGATATTTCGGAGTTTTGATGCAGTCTCAGTCCTGTTCACACAGGCAATATAACGGGATGGCACAGTGGAATCTGGAGGGCCTGTAGGAGTCAAAGTCCCAGGAGTATGAGACTCCCATTTCAAGTGGCTATCCTTGAGCAACTTGGAGGTAAGATCGAGACTGTCGATAACGCCGGACAAGACAGCAATGCCCATCGTACCGCATCCTATTGGGTCATCAATATGTATTTCACGAGCAAAGCGTCAGAAAGACCTAGCACGCAGAGAGTATAACCCATGGCCGCAATTTAGTCGTCAAGAAAAATGTTGAAACAGAATTTTATCTCACATCTGAAGATCATGACTCGTTTAGGTTCGCCTATCTAAGAAAAGATGCTTGCCTTTGTCACTGTAGGCTCGACACAGTTTGATGCTTTAGTACAGGCAACCCTTTCTCCAACCGTGCTCTCGACTCTTCGCCGCAAGGATTACACTCGACTTATCGTTCAATGCGGCAACTCAAACTTCGAACTGGCATCTGCGATCAGTGAGGGTCAAAAGCTGGTTATTGAAAGGGAAGGGGTTGATATTGAGCTCTGGAAGTTCAAGTCAACGCTACAAGATGTGTACGAAAAAGCAGATTTGATTATTAGCCACGCAGGTATGCCGCGATGTTGGTAATTAGATGTGATGTAGTGGACCCAAGCCGCATACAGGATCGGGAACTATCCTCGACGTTCTGCGTCTCGGGAAACCTCTCTTGACAGTGGTGAACACCACCCTACTCGACAACCATCAACAAGAATTAGCATCTGCCCTAGCTAGGCTTGGGCATCTGCAGTATTCAGATGTTCAGTAAGCCTCTTCATCGATGTCACCTGCATAACGTTCAATACAGTCACCACAGTGACCTGGCAGCAACTATCGAGACCTTCGAACCATCTTCTCTTGTTCCTTTCCCTCCTTTCGACGGTAGTCGATTCGCGAAGTTGTTGGATCAGCACATGGGCTTTGAGTAAACATCACGAAGTTAGCGTGCAATGCATTCTTTTTTCCCCTTGACTTCCATGATCGCCTGAGCTATTTCAGTATAAATGGCTCCCAAGGTACTTGAGTCCGCCACTGTGAGCGAAAATCCTCAAAGCTACGAGAATGAAAACGTCCACGCTGTCTACGACGAAATTGCATCCCATTTCTCGTCTACACGGTATAAGGTAAGTTTATCGTCCCTACCAAAGATGGCGACTCATACATCGTAGCCATGGCCAATAATCAGCGCATTTATGTCGAGTATCGCGACAGGCTGGATAGGACTCGATGCAGGGACTGGTAATGGCAAATATCTTCCGCTGCCTCTTGATCGACCAACCGACATCTTCACTATTGGTCTCGATCGAAGTTTTAATCTTCTGAAGATCGCACGCACAGCGGGCGAATCTAAACAGCCCCGAGAGGTGATTTGGGGTGATGTTTTAGGCCAAGGATGGAGGTTAGGTGTATTTGTGAGTCCACTCAATCACTATACTCAAACGCCAGCCAAAAGCTTAGCAGGCTTCATGCAGGATTATGCCATATCAATTGCTACTATCCACCATCTAGCCACACATGAGCGCAGAGTAAAAGCTATACAGGTAAGTTGTGTTAAGACGCATCCCTACAGGTTCTAAACGTGTCACGCTAGAGACTATTGGAATCTGTCTCGCCAGACCATGGACGTATCTTGATATATGTCTGGGCCATCGAACAAGACGAGCTCTCAAAACGAAAGGTTATTGAAGATGATGATATAGTTTCGGATGGAAAGGGAAGAGATGTGGTTGTTCCCTGGGTCTTAAGTCCTCAAAAAAGTGGTGGTGAACATTCAGCTGAGCCCCAAATCTTCAGCCGCTATTACCACATGTTTGCGAAGGGAGAACTAACTGGTCTGGTTCAAGACGCAGCCAATAGTCTGGGTATAGAGATGGGTACGCCTCATGAGGGAAAGAAGCCGTTTGCACCGAGAAGGGGAGTTGAGATCATACAGGACGGCTGGGAACGGTCAAATTATTACGTAGAACTCAGACTTTGGGAATTAGCAGTTGTTGAATGATGGACAATGCAGGTTCTCAAGTAAACGAATGTTTTGTCGTGCGAGAGTAATGTGATACAAAACAAAGGAGGTATAGGCAAAGGTCAAGATCACTCGCTGGCCGCCATAACTACAATAGTTGAGCACACGAATCCTACAGGGGAAGAATAGAATACTTACTAGCATTGATCAAATCCCCTCCACTTTCTTTTAGTACGCGCACAGCCTTGGCACGAGAACAGCCGACCTACGCACATATCAGTGTTATTCTCCGAGGACAGTCAAAGTCATGCGCACCTGAGCCATGACGAGATCAATATCTTTGGCGTCAACGCCGGTTTCGTCAACAGGGCCATCATCCTCAGGCGCCTCAAGCTCAGGGATCGCGTCATCATCGTCACCACCAGCTCCAGACTCTTCGAGATTTGGAACACCAGCACCGCTCGAAGCCATTTGTTGGGCAGCAGAGAGTTGAGCCTGGTTCATATCTTCAATCTAACACAAGCAAATGGCTTGAGTAAACAGTTAGAGGAACAAGTTCATTCCACTGACCTTGGCCTCGCCGAAGACAATGTAGCAGTCGCTGTTGGGCGACTTGTACACCTCAGGAGATGCAAGGACAAAGAGCACCTGGAAGCAAGGCGTCTATCATTAGAAAAAGATAGCTGTAACAGTAAACGCACGTTCTTGGGCCTCCTCAGTGTTACACGGGTGATATCAGGGACCTTCTTCAAGCCCAAGCTAAGAAGGGCCTTCCGTGCCTTCCGTTCTGAACGCGACTGGATTTTGTCAAGAGCAGCCGCAGAGGTGGGGTCCTCTTCGTGATCGTGATCGTGATCGTGGTCATGTTCGTGTTCAGAGTGATCAGAAGGGATTTCCTCGATATGTGCAGACATCTATGTATATGAAGAGGACGTGTCAGTCACAACATCCACAAGTATTTTGACGCATCCATCGTTTTCGCCCAAGCGTGACGTGGAAATAGACGATCATGGATGAATCTGGGGTGAAATAGAGCGATACATACCTTGGGGAATGGAGTTTTTTCAGCGGGACGGCGAGCTCGATGTGTAGCGTGGCGACGACGAACGCTGGCGAACAATGTTTGTTATTGATTGGCTAATGGTTGCGATACAAATATCCTCAAACAACCTGGTTATTGACGCCATAGTATTTTAAATTATTCAAATATCCAAGATGGAGAGTTCCAATCTCTCCCGACAACTGAGATCTGTGCTTGAAGCTTCACCGGAGGCTATACCACTTCAGGATTTACTGGTTCTCATTGACGAGTTTGTCGTAAACTCACCCGACTCTCTCTTTCATCTAGAGGAGGACCTTCAGAAGATACTCGATGAGGTCGTTCATCATGCATCTGTCTTCCAAACAGAAGTCTTTCTTGCCGTTCTGTACCATCTCAACCCTATCTTACCACCCACCTCAGTAATATCTTGGTTCGACATAGTCATTCGGCCTGCTCTTCGAGAACCAAAATTACCTACGTCGTCATTGAAGCACGCGACAGATTTAATTGTAACAGCCCTAGAGAAGACTGAGGGGGCATACGAACAAAAAGTCAAAGACTTTCGTCGCCGCCTGATGGATTTGTACCTTCTTGACGCGTTCAATGAAGGCTCAGGTCCAGATGTTCTTGAATGGGCGGAGCTGGACGATGTGCAGCGGGATAAGCGGTCACATTGGAAACGAAATCTAGAAAACATCCTTCTTCAATTTGGATCAAAGCGACCAGAGGTATGTCACAGAGTCGAGTCGAGTCTTCCGCCACTAAAGTGGTGGTAGGATCTTATGACTGAGGTGTATATCCACTTCAAAACCCCCAACTCACGACTTCAACTTCTCATGTTCCTTAACGTTTACACCTCGGATCTTTCATTTGTTCAGTCATCCACTATTATGGCAGCTCATCCCCTAACGTCGAGTATCATTCGTTCCCTTTTATTGGACAGCTCTTCAACAGTTTGCACCGCTGGACTTACTCTCTTGGTCAAACTTCTTCCATTATATGCAGTGCATGCTCGGATCATTCTCAGATCGATGCTTGGAAAACTCCTCGCTGTCCTGGCGCGAATATTGTGTTGGAAGGAGCGTCCTCCATTAACTGTCCGAGAAGATTCAGATGACCCTCCTGATCTTGCCTTTGAACAAGAGCTGGATCGCGAAATGAATCGTCTTATCCCTATACGGCCTGATCTGGACTGGGAGAGACTCGAAACCACTTTTGATGCCACTGCCTCACATCCACCATCCTCACGACCTTATTTTACCATTTTATACTATCTATACCCATCCAACGTTCTTAAATTTCTTCGGTCTCCTGCTCAGTATCTCATCGATAATACGGCACTGTCACCATACACTGTAGATTGGCCACAAGCTCTCAAGGAAAATGAGATTCGTCGTCGAAGCGAGGTATGGCTGCGTTTGAGAGCATGAAAATGACACTTACAGGCTTTGCAGCCTTTGATTCGCGAGCACGTTTGCCATCCACTGATCCCGTGGCGTGATTCGAAGGCAGAGCTCTCAGATGACGAATTTTGGACAAAGTACCCCGTTTCTCGGATAACAAGCGAGGCTGGGATGCTCGATGTACGCAAGAGCGCTCTTGGTTTGCTGGCGCACAATCAATGTATACAGGAAGAAGAAGAAGAAACGGCAACCCAACACAAGGCTGACTTGACTGCTCGTCTCATCCGTCCAATCGATTTAGCGAGCGAGAAGGCGACGATATCATTGCAGGACATGATCGACATGACAACAGCACTCAAATCAAATCTGGATGTTGAAATTGTTCATCCGGAATCACAATGGCCTCATAACTTATTTGTCTCACTGGCTCAGCAATCCCCTGGAGAAGTTGCCGAATCTTCTGAAATCCCTGCTCACATGGCTCAAATAATCTCAGGACTACAACGAGAACTGTTACTGCTCCGAAATGAGCTTAATTTCGAACTTTGGCTCTCCAGGGAGAATACTCAGCACATTGGACGACTTTACCAGGACCGTGTTCCTTCAAAGAGTGCAGAGGCTGAGCGACAAGGATTGGTATGCAGTCACATGTTTACATATCAGACCCATTTACCGACTTTCACTCAGTACAATAAACTTCGCACTTACAGAGCTCAGGTGGTCACCCTTGAGAAGGAACTACGCGAACATCGGCAGCAAGCTTCCTCGGCAAAAAATAAGTATGCCGAGTGGAATAATGAGCTTCAAAAGAAACTGCGGGAGCTCAGAGACGAGAAAAAGGCCTGGATCACTGAAGCGGGGAACCTTCGAGCCGCAGAGAAGGAAGCTAAGGTATATTTTGGACGACTGAACATCCAAGGCTTCCTCATTGACCGCCTCTAGACCCAGTTTGCTGCTCAAGGAAAACTTCTAGCGGACGCTGCACAGGAGGTGTTCCTTTTACAAACACAGAAAAAAGAAAACCAGCACAAGGTGGACCGCTTACACGACTATGAACGGCAAATAGAGCAACATATCAAGATGCAGCGTCTTTGGTAAGTCTTCAACACCAGCCGCTGACTTAACGATTCTACATCTCACAGATAGGATAAAATGATGGTGAGACTCAGGGTTAATCTAAGTCTTCAGCGGTTCCAGATCCATTGCGCTCGATATCAGTAAACAATGTAGAGACATACCACAAGCCTCAGGTTGCAAGGGTATCAGCACTTTCAAGAAAAACGAAGTTTCAAAACGGCAGCTACTCACCAAAAAAAATCCACATTTCTCAAATAAATGTCGCTTTCGCAGAATGCGTATATTTAGTTAGAAGGGTATACTTTAAATCTGTGTAGACAGTCAAAGGTTTAGCACCAGATGAAGAGCAGAGTGGCATGCCTCAAATATTAACATGCTTCCTTGTCTTGAGAATGACGGGAAGGTGGTATCGCGTCGTAGGTATCCGTAGTGTACGTGGAATGTTCCGCCTTCTCAGGTCAGAAACTGGATAAATCATCTGTGTGTCATGAAACGGGTCTGCTTAAGCTTGTCAGTCATACTCTTCCTCATAATCGCCACACGGGCCTCCTGCCTCGGGTGACATTGGCCGCCATTCGTCTACCACGATCTCTGCGAGTTCGGCCCCTGAAATCGTATCGCTCGGCGAGCGTTGTCGGTGTAATCGTGGTAGTTGGGGTCCCCATGCTCGGCCGTGTTCGATCGGACCTGCACCGGCCCTGTCTCCATCCTCGTCGGCGAGATCAAATGAATCTTCTCCATTGTCATCCTCGTCTTTGTCCGAAAATATCTCCAAGCCAAGAAGAGGTGTGTCATAAGCACCATCATCGTTATCATCGCTCGCCAACAACGGATTCTCAAGAAACCGCGAAAGAGCATCAAGATTGACACGGCTCTTTCTTAAAAAGGGCGATTTCTCTCCTTGAGCCTCCTTCGGCTGCTTCATCTTTCCAACGTTGCTCGACCGCAAGCAATTCTGAGCTTCCTCGTCCTCATTCTCGTTCCAAATTCCAAGTCCAATTATCCGTCTCCCCGTTTCTTCTGCCTCTTCCTTCGACCGGATCAACCCTTCGAGCTCTCCTTCTACAAAGAGCTCATCGTCTTCAATCGCGTCTGAACCGCCGCGGGCAGCTGCCAAGAGCTGCAACCGCGTTGGTGACGCACGACACTGAAAAATGTCTGTCGAGGCGGCAGTCAGTATGTATGACGGAAGCGAGGTACCAGGGTGTTGCATTGAGGATCGAAGATGTGATGTTACCGAGGAGGATGAAGTGGGCGGACAGGTGGGGGTATGGATATTGTTAGATTGTAGAGATGGTTCTGATGGGATCTGCGCATGTGTACAATCTGGAGGTGATTGACAAGTAGGCAAAGGGCCTGAAAGAGGCATGAGAAGGAACTGAGTAGCATCTTGGAGAGGATGATGAGCAAGCTTTCGGCGTTTTGCCGCTCGCGATGTGTTCAATAGGGGAGATGGCGGTGTTTGCATTAGGTCTGGATTAGATAGAGTGGTATCCCAATCGTCCTTGGGCTCTTCTTCGTCATTCTTTTCGTTGCTCAAGTCAAGCTGTACAGTGGGCCGTAATTTCCCACGCCAAATCTCGTCTTGGAACCGCAGGACATCGGCGATGCCACGGGCAACGACGAGGCGCTTACCTTGTTTGGCGCGGTTCTTTGTGTTGCCGCGCTTCTCGTATTGGCCAAGCCATGGTACTTGCTCAATCCAGAGATAGATCTCATCCTGAACAAGCTTGTACCGTGCCATAACAGTACTGCGACTTGTCTTATGGCAAGATGCACCCAACGCTTGAGAAAGGTCTCCGAGGTGAGATAGCGGCGTCCGACCTTCCGCTTCAAGGGAAAGCAAGAAAGTGGCTATCGCCGTGGGTGGGCTAGAAAGTGAATTGAGAGGATGATCGGGCCCGAGACGAGAAATCAAGGTACACAGACTTCTTGCTGTGTTAGAAGCAGCGCGAAGGGATATTGCGTGAAGCTGCGAAACGAGCTGAGCAGGAAGTTGGATGGTTGGCCTAGGATCCGGAGCAAGAAGAGATGTTAGGTACGTAAGGAGATGTTGTATATGCACGCTGGGTCCAGCATGTGTCAATGACAAGTTCAGGAGAGAACTGATTGACGTGAAAGTGCGCACGAGGGTAGAGGATTGCACGTCAAGCAGATATGCAATGTCAGCCAGGGAATCGGGACGATGGTATTCACGCAAAGCAAGGACTAACGAAGCACCGGCAACTAGTTTGGCTTTTCGACCCCAGCGAAATTTGCCCGCGGCCATTGCTTGAGTGAAGATTAAGGTAGCGCGTGGCGATAGACCGGAAGCATTGATGGAAAGAGCTAAAGATGTGATGAATTGGGACATGGCGTGCTGTAAAAATGGATAAGACAATTACAGCGACGTGGTATTTGAAAATACGTACATGGTTCCGTACATCTCGAGATTCCTTGCCCTGACCGGCAAGATTATGGCCCTGGGTACGGAAGCTCTTCAAGATGGTAGGATGGGAGGGAACGTTGAGATGGCTGGAGTCGGCTAAGATGGTCTGCGAAGGGTCTGCGAGAGTGCCACAGCTAGGGCATATGGCGGATCCAGCGTCGTCGTCCCACCTGGTGACCACACCACATTCTTTGCATGTGGCCGTCATGGAAGACGACGATCAAGAGCTTGGAGTTTGTCACACTCGTCACAAGTGATATCCCAGGCACGTGGGGTTACACGTGCAGGACCCTGAACACAGTGACGCCACCGACTCGGGGTCCAGACAACATGTGTCTCGAATTTCAGGCTTATTTTGCCTTCTCGTGCCAATTTTTTTTTTGTATATAAGCCATCTGTATTCTAATAATCGATCTCTCCATTCCCCACCATGGCCACGCACCACGAGTTTAAATCTAAGCCTTCTGCAGCTGTGAGGCGCAGGCTTTCTAGCATCGCCGCTCCGAAGCAGAAGCCAAGCGTCACTGCGACCTTTGCTCATCTTACCGTGAGGCCATCGCGATAATCGTGATAATACACTAACACGTTTCGTAGCCTATGTGGGCTGGTATTTCCGGTGCCCCAGTCAATAATAACACTGGATACGAGGTCGCCGTATCGGTTCACGACTCGGTCTACAATACTGACTTTTCCTCGGCCGTTGTTCCGTACGTCCAAGGGGATACTGAAAAAAATGCCCAAACTATCCGTGAACATGTTGTGAAAATCCTTCGTGAATTTTCTACTGAGCATCTTTGCAAGTTCCTCGGTGCTGGCGTCACCTTGACTCTGCTCAAGGAGGTAATTCATTTTTAACGCTGCCACCATTGGAAGATGCGCTCATGCATCTATAGTGCCCCAACCTTTGCACGCGTTTGTGGCTTGACCTGGACATTGTCCCCATCGTCTTCAATATCAAGCCTTATCATACTGATTCTATTACGCGTCCCAATATCAAGCATCGCATCTCCTCCACAACAGGATCTTATGTTGCCTCCGGAGTGGAGACTCCCACCGTCTACGTGGAGAGTGCTCATCTGGCTCCCACCCTTGATACAGGTGTCCAGGGTCGTCTCCCCATTCCCCGCACTCTCGATGAGCAGGCTGATTCCGCTGCCCGCAAGTGCCTCATGTACTTTGGGCCAAACAACAACCCCCGTCTGAGCATCGGCCCTCGTAACCAAGTCACTGTCGACGCTGCTGGAAAGATCCATCTGATTGACGACATCGAGGAGTACAGGAAAACTGTTGGTCCTCGGTAAGTCGCACTCCAGTCTGATTTGTGTTGATCGGGATCTGAGTTGCTGTCGCGATAGCACCTGGAATTCCGTCATCAAGCTAGCTGACGAGCTTCGCGAGAAAAAAGTTAAGATCGGTTTCTTCTCTTCGACGCCCCAAGGAGGTAAACTTTCTCTTTCTATTCGTCGCGTATTTTAGCTGACTTCTTCCCAACAGGTGGAGTTGCACTTGTAAGTCTTGTCACTTTTCCTGGGCACATGCTCAAAACTAACCCCGCACAGATGCGTCACGCTTTGATAAGGTTCCTGGCTGCCTTGGATGTCGATGCAGCATGGTGCGTCATCGCTTACCCTCGCTTACCCCAGACTTCTACCCCGCAATTCCGATCAAAATCATTCGGCTCCTTTTTATTTCTTTATCAAGATCGTTGGTAATTGGATAACTGACGTTACCTTAGGTATGTCCCGAACCCCTCTCCCAGCGTTTTCCGCACCACCAAGAACAACCACAATATCTTGCAAGGCGTTGCTGCCCCTGACCTACGTCTCACTCAGGAGGCAAAAGATGCCTTTGATGCGTGGATCCTCAAAAATGGACTCCGCTGGACAGCCGAAGGTGGGCCGCTTGCACCTGGTGGCGTTGATATTGCCTTTATCGGTATGTTGGCCCTTCCTGCATCTCACTCCGTACTTATCACAACTGACGTCGCGATACAGATGACCCTCAGATGCCGGGTTTGATTCCCCTCATTAAAAAAGTGCGACCGGAACTCCCGATCGTTTATCGATCGCATATCGAAATTCGTAGCGATCTTGTTCACATCCCTGGGTCGCCTCAGGAGGAGGTGTGGAAGTATCTTTGGAACAATATTCGTCATTCGGATTTGTTTATCAGTGAGTCATTAGCCTTGTTGGAACATAGTTGTAGGCTGAGTGGGCTTGTGGCGCTGCTTGCCAGGTCACCCCGTCAACAAGTTTGTGCCAAGTGATGTGAAGACTGAGAATCTTGCTTTGCTCGGTGCAGCTACTGATTGGTGGGAAATTTCAATGTATCCACAGTAACTCGTTTGCTGATTCCCTGCCACCCAGGCTTGATGGTCTCAACAAGGAACTGGATTCTTGGTAAATAATCTTCAAAAGCTTTTACTCATGAAATAACGAAACAATCCTATAGGGATACCCAGTATTACATGGGAGAGTTCCGGACCCTCTGCGCGCGAGAAAAAATGCACGAACTCAAGTGGCCTATCCGTGAATACTTCGTCCAAATCGCTCGATTTGACCCTTCCAAAGGTTTGTATCATCGTTTATTCACAACAAAGGGCTCATTTACTATGTTCAGGTATCCCAAGTGTCATTGAATCCTACGCCAAGTTCCGCCACCTCTTGGCTGATAGTCACAAGACTCTGACTGCCGATGAGATCCCTCAACTCTTAATATGCGGTCACGGCGCTGTCGATGACCCCGATGCCAGCATCATCTATGACCAGATCATCCAACTTATCAATTCTGATAAATATGTCGAGTACGCTAAGGATATTGTTGTCATGCGTCTCCCGCCTAGCGACCAGCGTATGTGTGCCGTCTTGTCTGAAATACAGCTGACCTGACTAATTGTTCGGTAGTTCTGAACTCCTTGATGGCGAATGCGCGTGTCGCGCTCCAACTTTCCACCCGTGAGGGTTTCGAGGTCAAAGTCTCTGAAGCCTTGCACGCTGGTATCCCGATTGTAGCATCTCGCACTGGCGGAATCCCTCTCCAGATTGAGGAAGGCAAGTCTGGATATCTCTGCGAGCCTGGTGACAACGATTCGGTTGCAAAGCACTTGTTCGAGCTCTACACCGACGAGCCACTCTACCGTCGCATGAGTGCATATGCGAAGACCCATGTCAGTGATGAGGTCGGCACTGTCGGAAACGCTATTGCCTGGATGTATCTTGCCGTCAAGTATTCCCGCGGGGAGAAGGTTTTGCCCAACGGGGCTTGGTTGAACGATATGGTTCGCGAAGAGATGGGTGAGCCATATGTCGCTGGAGAGCCCAGGCTTCCTCGTGGCGGCCTCAAGGTTGTTGGTCATTGAGGGAGATGGTTCAGTTAAATGTCCCTGCATCCTCATTCAAATTCGGCTCGTCCGATTGTACCGAATTTTGTAGAAAATCGTTGTTGCTTGTAGAATATCACCTGTGTACGGTTGTAGAATTCAATGTGTTGCTTACTTGCCAAAGGTTCATTGAAAATGCTACCCGCTTTGCTCAAGCTGACCGTGCAAGCAAGGGATGAGTACTTCCAGATGATATGATACATCATGATTTGCAAGAGAGTTGCCATATTTTGAAATTGGCCTCTCTTGTGGCAGTGTCGATATTTACGGATGTAGTGGCGTGTACATTGATCGCTGTTGAAGACGACGGCAGTACAGGGCTCGTTCGTCGTTCATGACCTCTGCCTCGACTTTCTTGGTTGGAACAATTTCGGATTGCGTATGACAGCTTTATCTCGCTCAAAAACAGGTGTCATCAACCCTGCATAGATCTCTACAACTTCTCCTCACCTCGTGTTCACCACGTTGTTTCCATCGTTTCTCAGCTCATACCGTCAATTGTTATCCCAACGTGTATAAAGCGCGGCTTGTGTCCGTACGGTCATGCATCGATTCCGGCAAGTCATACACCCTTGTTCTGTTTGTCCATGAAGCCGTGACTGACTGCCGCATCACAATCCTTGTAGCAAAAAATCGGAAACAGTTCGCAGTCCACAAGTCCCGTTTATCTCATCAGAATACGACGACAGCGACTCTTCGCCACAAATTCCTCTACCAACCGATTTTCGCACGTCCCTGATTTTGCCCGAGTAAGCTCTAAGGGTTGTGTCAACAATGAATGTCGAACCACTAACTAAATTATGTATTCACAATACAGTCTCTCGAGGCGCTTTTCCTTACTACGCTCACCCTCTGGAGATCCCGTAGGCTTGGACGTGTTGCGTGGTAGACTTGCAGACCAACGAAAGCGAGGCGCCGCCAACCAAATTTCAGAAGAGGAGGAAGAACTCATATTTGACACGCTTCGCGGCTTTGGGACCAACTCGACTTCGTCAGGTCATCAATCTGAGGAAGAAGACGCGAACAGTCCCGAAACAGACTATTCGTCGAACCTTATGCATTCACCACTTTCACCGACATCTCCTTCTTCTCCCAGCGGCCGCATCGCGAAACGTTATAGCAACAACCTGTTTGGCTCTGGGCGCTTCAATGACTACAACTACATACGAACCGTGACGAAAAGCACTAGCTCACGCACAAGTTCACTCACACCTACTGAGGCGAGCTATCGACGAGGGAACGCGTCGAACACGTCTTCCACTACAGATAGCTTAATACCTACTTTTTCAGAAGGCAGCATGCGAACGTCTTCAGTACACTCACAAACCGCTACTAGTAATACAATGGAACCAGAGTCTTCGGTCCGATCCGCACCGTCTACACCATATGGGGAACAACAGCAGTTGGTTTCTGTTGCTGAATACCGTATCTCGAAGGCATTGGGCCCATCAGCCTTGAAGCGTGCGTCCATGGCGCTCGAGGCTGCCATCAAAGAGTTTGAGGAGGAGGCGGAGGAGATTCTTATGCCAAGGTCAACGCCTGTTCCCAAAACGCACGAGGAGCGTTCGCAGCAGTTTGTTGAACCTCCACCAGCAGCAGTTGTGCGTCATTCTTCTCTTTAGTATTCCCTCGTCAAAAACATTGATTGAATTTCATCTTAATCATCAACGTTAACAGCAGCGAACTTCCATATCACACTCGTCGATCTTCGAAGCAGTGATGGCGATTTCGTCCGATAAACAGGTCCAAAATGACCCAGAGGTCGTTAATAGGCGCTCTTCCCCTGTGCCCACACGGACTCTCCCAGGTTATGTGCCCGGCATGCCAAGGCCGATGACCCCCAGAGAGTTTGATCTAGAGGAACAGAGATCCCATTCAACGACTCCGCGGGCTACTTCACCCAGCGTTTCTGTGTCCCTTAACGCAGCTGCGGATTCCCCCATGACGTCCCTTGTGTCCACTAACCGTCGTCGAAGCAACTCTTCTACGTCTCAAATCGCACCTAGATCCCCTACCTCCCCTCTCTTTCTACAACGAAGTCCCAACAACGGTCGATTCACCCCAGAAGATGGAAACGCTACTGAATCCGAGGCTACCCTCAGCTCATCTCTACTCCCTCGACGCCGACCTGCCTCGCCTCTTGCTGGGCCTCCTTTTCAACCCCTCGCAGTGTCATCTAGACCTAGCACACCTTCCACAGTCATCTGGAATACCAATATTGACACATCAAACCATACCAGGAACGCTAGTTGGGCCAGCAATATCAGTTCCTCCAACATTCATGGTGCGCAATCTGCGCTTGAACAGTTCACTTCCGGCCCTCGTAACGTCCATTCCCCATCCCTACCCGATTCACCTATAGATAAGAACGGGCTGCTCAGCGCCCTCGAGGCTTCATTTAATTCGATGAACAAGATGTCTGTTGAGACCAATACCTCCACTCACACCCCACCTTTGAGCGTCACCGATGTCGGCTCTCCAGTGCGCATCACACAACGTTCAGTGACGCCAACACAAAGCACCTCACGTTCACCTATATCCCCCACGTTTCCTAATTTTGGCGGTTCTCCCAACCACCAAAGACCCTCTCAACAAAACTCTCTATCGACGTCCGTTTCACCTCTGGTATTTTCGCCTTTGGTCAATCCGTCCCGCTCTTCATTGGGATCTGATGGATCCAGTTATCGCACATTTGACGGAGAAAATGAGGACCTCTCCTCCCTTCTTTTCCTTGATGCAGATTCGCAACCTTCGGTGTGGCATGATCTTTCTTCGCCCTCCACTTCCGTGTCAGCAGACTCTCCTGACGAACACTGGAATCCTGAAGAAATAGTTGCACGTGCTACCGGCCTTAAGAAAGCGGATTTCGTAGTCATTCAGGAGAAGCTGCTTAATGCTAAAGATGCAAAAGAGAAGGAGTTGGGAAGGATGGAGCCTCAAGAAAGGGCAGCGTCGTCCCTACGGAAACGCCGCCCCTCTACCTCACAGTCTAATTATTCTTACAAAGATCGTGATTCTAGGGTGCGTTCTTCGTTTTATGTTGATTTATCTAGTAAAATTTTATGTTTCCAGGTCGCAAGCCCTCCTCCCCAATCTCCCACAAAAAGCGTGGCGACTCCTAACAGAGAGCGACCATCGTCGGCACTTGGCAATAATGCATCACCCTCATCTCCCCGTGACAGGGCAACGTTTGCTCGTGACAAAGACATCTCACCGAGTGCTCGTCGTAACAGAGATTTGGCCCAGGCGTTATTCGGCCGCGAAGATACCGAAAACCTGAACACCGTGAATACCGAAATTATTCCACAGTCGAAGCCCATGGGCCCGACACCAACGCCCGCCAGTCCTCAACTGCTGAAACCATCTTCGACCAATGACACAATCAGTTCTACGTCGACCCTTTCACCTGCCCAACAGGCTCCCTACCAAATGGGGCGTAATCCTTCGGTTCCCAGGATCCCTCAGACTCCTCAAGAAGAGGAAAAACTAGTGCAGGAAGTCAAGGAAAGGATTGATGCTGCCACGGAGTTCCTAAAACCGTCCAAAACGAGTGGTTCACATTCACCTGATCCTAACGCTACTGTCTCTCGTAGGCGTGTCAGCCCTAGCCAGATTTCCACACCAACATTGGTGGCTTCCTCTACCGTCGTCGACACAATTCCGATTAAACCACCCTCTATTGCATCAACGAATACCTCTGGACCATCCAAAATTGGCTCCCGCTTCAGAATGCTTCGGGGGACGCTGCGCGCGAAAAATCCTCCACCGAATTCTGACGAACCTGCTTCCTCGCAATCTGACGCTCACTTACCACCTTCCATACAAGTCGCTCACTATGATCCTGCTAAACTCAAAGCACCCTCCAGTGCCACAGAGGCCAGATTCAAAGTTCCTGTTCCAAGCCCGCCAGCTTCAGCGGGTCCAGGTTTGAAAGGTTTCATGGCACGCTTTCGAGGAAAGCCAAGACCTGCTGCAGAGCCCACGTTGCTACAGGCGCCACCACAATCGCCCTCATTGTCGTCTCTTCCACCTGCGAACACAAACACAAAGTCAGTGTCCCAAGCGTCCTCAATGACAGTTGGACGGAAGCCCGCGCCAAGCTCCCGCTCTGAGACGCCTCAGGTTCCTCTCTCACCACCTGAGACTACTCCGACTCAGGCGGCGTTTGAAGATTCTGGACCCACACAGATTGGTCAATCTTCTGATATGAATGCCTTGAGGCAACTCTTCGAAGCTGCGGACAAGATAGGCCTTGATCAAGGCGAGCTCACGAGCCTCCTCGCGCGGTCTGGATCCACATCGTCTAAGGCTGATTGGTCCGCGTTGGCGAGAAGTAACTCTGCAGTCCGTCAACGAGCCACAAGTCCCGTTGATTCTTTGACACCTCCTATTGGTCAGTCGACTTATGATGCGCAAAGCATGAGGGCGCCAACTCCGGACCCCAAAAACTTTGAGCACGAGAATCAGACCAGCAAGCGAAGCCTGGATGGGCAACTCTCACGCGATAAAGCAGTCTCTCGGCAGACCTCTCGTAAACAGCAAACTGATTCCACACGCAGACCACGCGAAGGCAAGGCTCAGGGTGATACAAATGCGGTAGTCAGAAAGACGATCATCGTTCCTGATATCAACATGACTGCTGATGAGCTCAAGACGTTCATGGAAAAGAGTATGCCAGGTCGTAGGCTCAGCGTCACATCCACGTCGAGTCGTTCCGTTCATGACCGAGTCCCCACACCACCCCCACCACGTTCACCGACATTCAAACGGTTCTCTGGTCAATCGCCTCCTCTTCCATCTTTACCCGCTGCTCTTGGGAATCTCAACGTTCCATCAGCGGCCGCTGGGGGTTCTATTGAGAAATCAAACTCAACTTATGATTCGCTGTAGGTCTATCATCCGTATCCGATGCCGATGCCCTTTTCTGATGTCGGTATCTTCTATTGATAGGTATGACATGTACGCTGGGGAAACTCGATCTCCGAGTACAACCCCAAATGAACCTGGGCCCTCCCGTCCAAACCAGGATGGTGTGGCCGTTGGCGACTCTGGAGCAGCTGTAGAGTTAATACACTTGGCCAATGGGGAGACCATATGGTGCGTGCCGTCCTTCTCCTGTCACCTGTACGTTTTTCTTATCGCGCTGCAGGAACATTGTCAACGGTTTACGAGAAGACGACGACGACAATTCTATCTATACACGTCGTACCAGCTTCACTTCAGAGTATGGCGGCGCACATACCGCAAACGATGATGGCGTTCAAGTTTTCGTTAAGGAACACAATCGCTCAGGTTCGAGGGGCAGTACCTCCTCATTCCTATCACGTAAACGAAGTCCAGGGAAGCACCGGCCCGAGACCAAGGTATGTTTTCCTTTCACATCCACTTCATGATGGAGCACCATAGTTACGCGTGTGCAAACGACAGGTCTTCTACAGTCCAGCAGACGGTATAGGTCGCTTAATCCACGAACTTTCTCAAAATATGGAAGCAGGGTCATTCAATTTTGCCCTTCGCCAAGGAGTCCCTGGCCATGGTCACTCGGCATCTTCATCCATGTCAACAAACGACATTGCCATGTCTCTTGAGGAGCGGTTGGACCAAATGATAGATACAGTAAGGATTCAGTGATACACCAGATTGATCATCCTATTTCCTAGTTCCACATTCATTCATTTTCATTTCCATGTCGAGGTATTTCCTTTTTGGTTCCGTCTTATTGCTTCATATCTTGTATATAATCTTTGCAAATTACCGATACCAATGGAGTGTTAGTTATGAGGTCCGTTGCCGTGATGATGTGTGAAATGCATGAATGTAGTACAAGCCCGCCCGTGAACCCGATATTAGTAAGAAAAAAAAGGGATCGAAATACCCTACACCCCGTGCATGTCTATCCATCGATTTAGGCACAGGGCCAGTAGTGCCTCCACCAAAAGGAGATCGTTCGTAAATGTATATTGGAAGAGACCATGTGAGGGTCCCACAACTGTTGTTTGTGAGTACCGCCGGAAGGCTGCGATCTGAGTGGTTGGTGATGAGTATAACTGGGGCAGGAGAAGTTACTTTTCACACAACATAACACAAGTTTCGAACCTCCACTCACATCGTAAGAGGTTGGATTATCTGGACGCTGTCGCCATTCGAACCTCCTCCCATCCCCTGATATAAATGCCCTGGCGCTGGAGGGGAAAATGTCGTAAAACAGTCACATAATGGTCGATTTCCAACACACGGTGAGTAGTCACTTATTACTAGAGCCAGGGAGTACTAGATGGGACATTGGTAGTTGGCGCGACCCTATCGTCGCACTGCCTAGGTGGTTGCCTGGACTCCATTCGAGTCGTGCACAAATGTCCTTGTTGTTTCTGTATAACTCGAAGGAATTGAGTTGGGACGTATAAAAAAGAAAAAAGAGGGAATATATACCGTAGTTCTAGTATTAGTAGTCAGCATGGCTCGTTCTGGCGTTTCAAAACAAAAGTAGACAGGCTTTGTATCCTCGCCAATGATCAGGCAACAGCGAGGGTCATCTCTTCCTGTGAAGAAGAGGTCGTAGGTGGTCGGGGGCATAGAAAAGTCAAATAGAGACCTGCGCCTAAACAGAAAGTCATGCTTGTGTTCTTATAACATGGACTTTTTCGAGCCTGGCTCCCGTGATTCGCGCGTCAGGTCCATGGGAACTTTTCCATCGATGGTGGCGCAAAAAGAGAAGCTGGACGAGTAGTTTACCATCGCAAGCAGTGAGCTTTGTAGTCTGGGATGAAAGCAGAACCAAGAATGCTCAAAGAGCGTTTTAAATCGGGAAGACATGTCAAAACCGCCACTGCCACTCAAAGGTAAAAAAGTATCTGGCAAACACCGGAACTATGCCAGATTAGGCCGAAAGATTTTAGACGGAAGCAAATCCTTCAAAAAGTCTTCAACTATTGACTAAAGTATATATCATCGTCGTTCTACGCATTCACTTTCCACAAAGGCCTCTTGCGCATCTTGCGTGTGATGTGCACCGAACTACCGGCTCCGTTCCCACCACCAAATGCCAACACGACTGTTTCTTCTGCACCTGATCCTCGTGCAATTCCCCTCTTGCGCAACTCAATGGCATCTTTCGCAAATTTGAAGCGAGCCTGGTCAGAACCTGTCGAATCTGTTCTGGGATTAGCGAGAGGGATCACACATCACTCGTGGCCTCATACTTACCCACGCGGAAAGAGGGCGATTCCACTGCAGTTTTGAACATCTCAAAAGGTACGCGAGAGTAGATCTGCAAAAGTAAGTCCCGTCCACTCGGCCCTGAAGTCGAGGGTTGATCTGATGTCGCCCTTTGTACCTCCAAGAACTCTGGCAGGGTGTCTACGAGGAAGTGAAATACTTCATCTCTTAGTCGTTGTGCGTATAAACCAAAGATCGTAGTTTTTGGACGGTCTGGTGTGCTTGTCCCGTCAGAAGATGAGGATGGGATTGAATCGATAAATTCGACCCAATTTCCGATGGTGTCGACGGATATCGACTGTTTGCATGCTCCATATGCGTAATTGCACAGATCATCCATGCCACCAAGAAGGCATCCAGCGGCCAAAACTGCTCGTGCATTATGGGGCCGTATTAATTGGAGGGAAATTGCTGAGTACAGATAACCCAACGCTAAAGAATTTCCACGTAAGATTTGGGAAAAAAGGACGTAAAGACAACAAGGAATACCTATCGCAAACCCCTAGATGGACGCAAGAAGTTGGGATTTCAACTTTCACAACTGTAAGTTGACAAGAGGTACGCACTTCTTCAGTCACTTCCGGTTCTTGATCTAAATGTACGTAGATAGCTCGTTGTCCACTTATCGGTGGCGAAGTGGACATGAGATGAGCTAAGTAGGGCGAACGGGACAAAATGATAGCATGAAGACGGTAAACATTTTGGTGCACATGCTATAGTGAAGATTAAGCATTCAACGACAGCAGCACGAGAGAAGTAGGCTACCGACCACAACTGTATCCGCGTAATGCTGCGTCCGATATGCTTTCAGCTACGAGAGGGTCATCGAGATGATAATAAGACGCACCCCTGTCTGAAATCCAGCATGATACAGATGGCTTATAATTTCCTCGTTGTGAGGATTTGCATATGGGGTCCTAAGTGCCACAAGTCGTCAGCGGAAATAGCACACAAGGCATGATGCCCGATCTCTATCGAGCTCAAGTAACAATATGTTCGAGAGAAGGGGCCAGCATATTTGAAGTGACTGGACGCACTGTATTGGAAAACCATTCATTGGGTAGTCAGATGAGCAAGAACTTGGCAAGTTGACTTCTTGTGACTCTGAGCCGTTCTCAGATTCAGAATGAGTGTGCGAGGATGTCCCGTTGCCGTTGACGTGAGCGACGTGGCCGTTGGCGAGACTGGACGACGAAGGAACGGAAGTCATGATGGTGGTTGAATAGAAAGAAACAAAAATTTGAAGATACAATAAGCGCACAGGTTGAAGAAAAATACAACAAGCTCAAGAGAATGTAAACGTCTATGTGACTCAATGTTACTTTTTGTCACGCATACCCTTACAATTCAGCCATTTCCGCTCTATCTATTACATACCCAAACGTTTGCTCGGAAGAAACCATGTCAACGAAGCTCGACATGAGGTTGTTCAGAACGCCCTTTTCAACTGCTCCAATCCCACGAATTGCTTTGTAAGTTGGAGGCGCTGATATGTACGCAGTGGCCGCAATGTACTCGTCTTGGTCCTCCTGGTCATGGCCAGCAACACCTCTTTTCACGAGCTGGAACCCATGAGCTTTGTAAAACATTTTCCCTGCCTTTGAGACGTACCATATGCGATCGATCAGATGCAAACTGCAACAAGAATACGTCACCAGGTATGATTCTAAAAAGGCTGCAGCACGTTGATGGGTCGCCGAAATACAGCATACAAAGTCAGCGTACCTTTGGTAGCGTGGGGGAACATCCATGAAAGTTTTAAACATATAATCTGAATGCGCATTCGCTATGATATTCCAAAGCACGAAGATTAAAAAAATACCTCGAAGTGGACATGGTAGAGGTAACCCGGTATCAAGATCGTATATCCAGGACGTCGTATGTTCACCCCCGTAAGGAGCATAGACCTCAGCAGGCTCAATGGAACCCGCAGTCTTGTTGCGTAATTGCAAAAGAAGCACGACGTGATAATCCCATACAACAGCTGCACCTGGATCTTGGGCACATTTTTGGTTCCATAGAGCTACCTGAATTAAAAGTCAGGACATCTGGAGATTAAGAGATTTGACCTTTCGAGGGAGAAGAGTACGCTACCGTCTTGGATTGATTTGAAATGAACACCACAAAGACCTCCCATTCTCGTGCGATGACGAGATCGTCAAGGAATGCCTGAGCAAGTAGATAGATATTCTCCTCGCAGTAGCAACTTGTGTAAGGCGTTTGGGGTATAGAAGGGGCGTTCATAGTAATGCTCCATGAATATGTAAAAGCGTTGTCTGCCGCGATATTGACAATTATCTTCAGCTGAGAACTAATACGAGCAAGCGGAAAGAAAACTTGAGGTAACGGATAAATGCCTGAAATTTGTTTTTGCCAGAAGATATTGAGTGGATAAGGTAGTCTTAGAGATTGACAATGACATGAGATTGACTTTTATCATGATTTTATCTATGCCTGTGATATTTGGTGACAGGAACGCCGGGCCGGGTTAACAGTAAGTACAAGAAATCTATAGAACAGCGAGTGAACGTGAGCCCCAGAAACACCGCTCATCCATAACAAGGTTTGTAGGGAGTTGCGGTAATTTTTGATACAATAGTGGTACATTTTACAGGGCAACTTCTTCAAGAGGCTCCGGCCGAGAAAGTGGGGTATCATGAGGTGCCTGCCTGTCGTGAGTCGTGTTAAAAAAATCATGTTTGGACATACTTAGTTGTTTCTACTCACGATTGGCATATGGGCTACAAAAATAAGCTTGACGAAGGCAAGCATGTTTTGTCATCTCCGAGCAAGGTATCGATCCGTAAAAGAATATGATTTGGAGGGAGACTTCAGTACTAGGTCGGGCGATGATGTCTCATGCCTAAAGGGCACGAAAATGGGTTGACCGGTAGATGATGAAGGAGACGATTGCAGATGTGATGGACGTGGGGATTCAGTGACAGACATAGACGTCTGTGGGGAGACGGATGTGCCCCTTGGACTAGACGACGACTCCGAGGTTGGGTAGTCGCGATGGATACGAGTACTTGGGATCGGTATGGGATATTGAGATGGCTTGGGGGGTGCAGGAGTAAGGCCAGACCCGTTCGTAAACGGATGAGTAGCAAAAGGGTCGAAGGAATCGAGGGCGGAGTGAGTCATCGTCGTTGGGTTTGTCTTGAGCTATCTCCTCGTTTTATATACTTTATGTATCATATGTATGGAGTCTCAAAAAAATGTTATTTACGAAATCGTCCCGGCCGGACCTTCCCCACCACTCCCGCCTGCCTCCCGCAACCTGGAGTCGGCAGGAAATTTATCGGCCTATTAACACATGATAGTCTTTCAAAGCTTCAAGCGTCTGTTTGGCATGAGAGAGTACTCCATTAATTATAAATATCCAACCTTCAATTCCGAAGACGCACCACAATACTACTATTATTGATTCAAGGCTCAAAACGTTTGCGTCTGTTGGTCACTAGGATTTGCATGCAGAGAAAATTAAACATCTGCACAACTTTACATCAAGTCGCCATCTGCAATAATGGTCCGTTCAAGTTTGAATGCCTCCGAAGTGACAGCGGTAGCTTTATGACCAGGGATGGGAAACCTCTAGACTTTAAGCACTTCAGCCAGTCCGAAAGAATGATCGATTCGGCAAGGCTCTGTTAACTTCGAAGTTCGGAGAACGGTGATATGCCGATTAAAGCCCAAACGGCCCCATGGAGATTGTCAACAGCAGAGAAGCACCTTTTTCCAAGAGAGATACTTTGTGCACCAACTACTTTATTAGGTTTCGATACCTTAAAGTAGACGCAAACTTGACGGAAAGACCAAGATTTCCATTAGATGCTGGACAAGAGGCAGGCCGCACTCCCAAGTTGTCTTCTTACATCATGATAATCTACGTCGTGCGCTGTAATGCAAGATGGAAATAGTGAGATTCGATCTCGGAGGCAAACAAGATTGGACCTACTATCTTCTACTTCACCCCAACGCTCAATCTGACTACACACCTCAACTGTTGCGGCTAAAGCGGCTTGCTCTACTGTCAGACGTTTGGTCACCAGGCCCAATCCAATAATAAATGATTTTGTAGCGTAAGTTGCACGTTCCAAGGCTTGAGCAAATCGTTAAAATAGCACACCGCATACACGCGTCAAGCACGTACCAGCCATTTGCCACTGATCGAATGTTGAAATGGCTTGCCGGAATTTTTCTTTTGTCGCTTCAGGTTGAGAACTAAACAAAAGAGATTCTGCTTTGTTTATTTCGACGTCGTAAGTTTTTCGTGCCCATTCCAGTAGAGGGTCCCAATGTTCGGCTTGTAACCGCTCTAACTGGGGAGGGTAATCTTGATAGAAACTGCGCAAAGGTGAATCACAGATTGACAAAACCCTCAAGTTCTGCTTACCATATAGTATCTGTATCAAGATACTTAAGCAATGCTTCCTGAACTTGCGACCGTGTCTCTGGGTCTGCGAACCCATCTATAGCTCGAGCAGCAACAGACGTCTAAAGATGTGAGCGCTAGTGATGCAACCTCAGTCAAATAACATACTGCCGGAAGTGCATGGGGCTTTAACAGAGTTGCTTGGTGGTCCCATTCCGCCGCAATAAGTGAAGCCATGATCGACTTGCTCTCGGGTAGTGCAAGAACCTTTCCTTCTGGCGTTTTCAACGGACGTTTGTCCAGGGTCACAACATATGAAGACCCGCGTTTTTCAAGGCCGACTACATCCCAGAAACGGTGTTTAGTAGCCTCGGCACCTGGAGTAAAGAAGTCAGTTTGGGATGAAGAGCAGAGAATCTAAGGACATACGATTGGTTTCCGAGATGGTAGGTGCATCTTGGGCAGGAGTGGCCGCGTAAAACCTGGCTAGTATCACTGTACGTGGACAGTAAAACTGTGTCCAAGGCGCAACAGACCTCAGTGGCCGACTCAACTGACGAGCCAACATTTTGGAGAGGAACAAAAAGCTCCCAGACCACGTGACCTGTCATCATTGTAACGCGTCAACTCGCGCTTCCCAGTCTGTCTTGTCCTCACACCCTGTAACCTCTTCCATGCCAATGAGGAGGACTCCAGAACGTCCGCAACAGACTATATCCTCTTATTTTAAATCTTCGCAACGATCTTCGCCCGGGAAAAGAGCAAGCTCACCCATTCAGCTTGTCGAGAGTGACGAGGAACCACCTAGGAAGAGATCGAAGACTTCAGGCACTTTGAATGACTTCCATGAGCCTACAACACCCTCGCGTGCTGGACCTGCCGACCAATGGCGCTTCGTTTCTGCTTCTCCGACCACTTCTGAGTCCACGGCACCGAAGAAACGCACAGAGGCTGAGACTGTAGCTATCAAGGACCGACGAGAGGCCTTTAAGAAAAGATTGCTCCTAGATAACAATCCCTTTGCTCGGAAGTCTACCTTGAGCGCAGTTTCACCTCTTATAGAACAGGAAGCCGAGAGTGCAGGCGAGGAGCCTGACCACGCTTTCCAGGAGTTCATGAGCGCCGTTCACTCGAAGAAAGGGAAGGGGAAAGAAAAAAGCAAGAGAACTGGGGCTGCTTCCACAAAACGTGGAGCCGTCGGTCCCAGTGGTGAAACATATACACCTTTAGAGGAGCAGGTGTGCCTAAAACCGCACCATGTCGTTCAATCTACTTGACCCGACTCAATAGGTGTTGCAACTGAAAGCAGAAAATACTGGGACTGTGCTCTTCTTCGAAGTTGGTTACAAATACAGGTTTTTTGGCGACGATGCGAAAGTAGGTGCAATCAGGTCGAAGTAAAGTACGTATTTCAAAAGGTGTCCAGATCGCAGCAGAGGAGCTTGGAATGGTGGCGTTCCAGCACAGAAACTTTTTGGTGGCGTCGATTCCAACTCATCGACTCAATGTTCATATGAAGAAGTACACAGATTCTTTCATAGTGAAACTTTCAAATTTACGACCTCACTCCGCAGGCTTCTCTCTAGAGGTTATCGAGTAGGAATAGTTGGACAGACAGAGACCGCAGCCCTCAAAAAGGCTAGCGATAACCGCAACGCCCCCTTTAACCGGAAGCTCCTGCATTTGTATACAGCTGCAACGTACGTGACTGTATCGCTATTGCAAGTCGGATAGCTTACATGTGCCGATACTCAGATACGTCGATGATCTCGGATCTGTAGACGACCTGGAGCGTTATAATCCTTCTCCGTTAATGTGTATCGTCGAGCAAGGAAAAAAGGGCACGACGGGAGACGTCATGTTTGGCATGATCACAATTTGCCCCAGCACTGGAGATGTAGTTTGGGATGACTTTGAAGGTGTGCACACACAGGCTAAGAAACGATAGCTCAAAGACAAACGTATGGTGCCATAGATACCCTCATGCGTATTGAGCTTGAAGTTGGTATTATTTTACGATGCGTTCTCCTCAACTCAACTTGTCATCTAGACGCGACTAGTTCACTCACGGCCTGCTGAGCTGCTCCTGCCTAAAAATGGGTTATCCGGGTTAACTGCAAAGATGTTGCAGCATTTTACGAGGTCAGTCGCATTATCAATTGGGTTCTTTTTCATAGCTAACAGTTGCTCTAGAAGCACCTCCGCTGGTGACCGAACCCGCACCGAACATTTCGATGAGACTATGTCCTATACCGACGCCTTTGACTTTGTCTCGCAGTTCTACACCAATAAGACCCAGGCAGCTGTGGCCTCTGAAAGCTTCAACTCAGGTAGCACATTTTCTGTAATTGTGGTACCAATTGGTTTACTTTTTTTGCTTAGGACGTTTGATGGCTGAAGTTGCTGATTTTCCCAAAAGGGTTGTGATTGCTCTTGCCCATGCAATAAAACATCTTTCGGCCTTTAGCATCGCGGACGCTTTCTTGGAAACAAAGTTTTTCACTAAATTCACCACAAAAACGCACATGCTTCTCGCCGCAAATACATTGACGAACTTGGAGATATATCGAAATGAGACGGATGGTACGACGAACGGGACCCTTCTGTGGCTGTTGGACAAGACAAAGACGAAGTTTGGTGCAAGGATGCTTCGGAGTTGGATTGGACGACCCCTTGTTGATAGGCGGTGAGGAAGTTTCATGGATCAACGAGTCCACACTCTGACATAAACGAATAGCGCCTTACAAGAACGAGTTACAGCGGTTGAAGAGATCCTTGAAAGTTCTTCAGAAAAATTAGCGAAACTTCGGGAGGTTCTGCGTGGACTTCCTGACCTTGCTCGGGGAGTTTGTAGGATCCAATATGGACAAGTGAGTGCGTTATTTCCTACTGATAGATCTTGGATCAATGTCTTCAAAAGTGCACTCCACAAGAGCTTGCGATACTTTTACCAGCCTTTGGTAAGGTAGCAGAGGCCTTTGACTGCGTCGCCACACCTTCAGACGTCGGTTTTAGGTCAAATATACTCAACGAAATCATTTATACTTTGCCCAAACTCAAAGACTCGATCAAGGGTCTCTTGAGCTCTGTTCGCCTTGGTGCAGCCGCTGAGGGTAGAAAGGACACTATGTGGACTGATTTGGATAGGTATCCAGAAATCGGCGATGCGGAAGTGGTATGTTATTATTCCTCTCATATCATTTTTGACAATCTGTTAACGCTAACAAGTCGATTCAATTCGTAGATGTGGAACTCGATGACCAACTGAAAGCGAGTTAGTCAACGCCTTGCAATGACTATAGCAATTACTGATGCAATGTTTCGAAAGTTCGGAAGTTATTAAGAATGCCCTCGCTCAAGTGGACAACACATTTGAAGGATGAAGTGAGTGTACACGACTGCTTTAAAGGAGGTCGTGATAATCGTTTGTTAGTATCTTGTCGAGCATAAAAATATTGACAAGCGTCCTATACCCGAAAATTGGATACTACATTCGAAGTACAATTTTTTTCCTCGTAGGCATGATCCTAGTGCTGACGATTTCTTTTTCAAAAAATCGATAAAAGAACAAAAGTAGTATCTCGTCACCAGCCGCCAGCAGTGAGGGAAAAAGTGGACGAAAGGTTACGATATGAGGAGACTCTGCAGGTTCGCTTTTCTTCCATGATGACTCTTCTAATTTCGGTAATCCTGTTGGCAGGCTGCGGCAAATCAAGCCTTTTCGTCGTTTCTTCAAGACATCGCTCTGAATCATTACACCATACTCCGAGATGTTGTGAACAAGCTTGCAGTCGCTGACTGCCTGTTCAGTCTTGCTCTAGTAGCACTGCAAGAGCATTACGTTCGTCCTATCTTCACAGACGATGACACACTCGAGATTGTCGATGGAAGGCATCCTATGGTCGAGGCCCTTCGCCCAGATCCGTTTGTGCCAAATACGATTGTAATGGGAGACGCGAAGCCAAGAAATAAAATTATCACGGGACCCAATATGGGAGGGTAGGCAGACTGAGATATTTCCTAGCAATTTCTGACCTCAGAGTTTTTCTAGAAAAAGCTCCTGCGTCCGAATGGTAGCCCTCATCGCTGTCATGGCACAAATCGGCTCATACGTGCCTGCTACGTCTGTAAAAATGGGCCTCCTTGACTCTGTTTTGACGAGGATGGGAGGTATGTATCCGATCTATGTTGTATCCTTTTGCTCACTCCTTGACTCTATGCTAGCCTCAGATGATCTGGCCAGAGGCCGATCGACTTTTATGGTTGAGATGTCAGAAACCAGCGAAATACTCAGCTCTGCCACCAAGCATAGTCTCGTCATCCTGGACGAGCTCGGTAGAGGAACATCGACTTTTGATGGAGTTAGTTCATTCTTGTATTCATCCTAGGCAACCATTTCTAAAGCAGGCTAGATGTCTATCGCAGATGCGGTGTTACAACATCTTGTTGAAACAGTACAAGCAAAAACATTGTTCATCACTCACTATCCCATGGTTGCGTCAAGCATCGAAAAACGATATCCTTCTCAAGTAGAGAATCTGCATATGGGGTTTGAAGAAGAGACTCGGATAAGCGGTGTGCGAGAGATCACATTTCTCTATCGACTAGCGCCTGGTATGGCAACTGGTGAGCTCCAACCTCCAACTCAGTGTCGTGGCATTTATCTAACTTCCCAAGGATCTTTTGGAATCGAGTGTGGACGTCTTGCTGGTCTTCCTGAACCGATCTTGTCTGTGGCAAGGGAATTAGCTACGAAGCTGCGAGTACAGATCACACATCGCACGAAGCGCAATAGGTGAATGGTCCTCTTATCGTCCGAGGAGTCGCGTGGCGTAGACTGACTGATTATGCAGGCTTTTGAAAAGCACCAAGCTACTTGCAGAATGCCTGAAACCCTCAACCGTTGGTATCATGGGAGATGCGAAAATTGAAGAACTGCGAATTTTGGTCCAATCTATTCTCGATTTGACACCTTTGTAGATGTAGAGGAATTTCGGTGAAGAGGACATGTCTAAAGTGGAATTGTCTATCCCAAATCTATCCTATCCAACAAATCTCCAGCTAGATCCAGTATTAAGCACAAAACAGAATTTTTAACTCTTGTCCGATTTCACCCTTTTCCGCTTGATTTTTTTTGCCGCGGTGGCAGGGTCTTCTGCATCAACGGTGTCATGAGCTTTTCTTTTCGCTCTGGAGGGCGGCGCATTAGGCGGGTCCGTCATTTTATGTGCGTTTGGAAGGTTTGAAGTGCGAACGATTTGCTCGCACATCTTCGCCAGGCCAGGAGACTTCTTGAATCGCTCCGATGAACCGAGACGCTCAGCTATTGAACGCCAAGACTCCGGCTTCCAGGTGCGATCTATTCGCTGCATTTGGCGAGTGGTCACAAGAACCAATTTGAAAATTCCCTTGAGCTGAGCAGCGTTGAGGTTGATTTTCTCATCGCAGGCGTCCTCCACAACTTGCAGCAGCGTCTTTTGAAGACGGGTCGTAAACTCAGCTGCATCCGCGAGATTCAAGTCGCTCTGGATTACGCTTCAAGTCAGGCAATGTTTTTCTCGCTAAAGTGTCACGTACCATTGCAGAAAGTTGATTGACGAGTGTCTCCAGGAGCTGATGTGCTTGTTCTCGTCGGTAGGCATTGATTGCTCGACCTGATAATTCCAAGATATCGTTTCGCAGTGCCCATGCGGACGCCGGATGACGTCGGAAAAATTCTTGGAAAAAGTGGGAATTGAGAGCTGAATTCTTTCGAGTAAGAAAATCCGCCAGAGATTCTCTATATGTTTGGATGAGGGGCTGCTCGGAATGGGAATGAGCCTGAATCCTGAAGAGATAAAGACTGCATTGGCTGAAGATGGCCAACATATCAGAGGAGTGGACCTTGCGAGCCCGTGTATGAATATCGCTGAAAAGTGTTGAAATCAATTGTGGGTCGACATCAGTGGGCGTCTCTTTTGACTTCGTAATTCTAGAGCGAAGTATGCCTTTGGCCTTATCCGCTAATTGTCGTTCATCTTGACCAGCGCCAGAGACAATGTCGATCAGAGGAGGTATTAGTCGTACAACAAGGGCACTGGAAGGTTGCTTCTTCGCGAATGTATCGACCAGATCAAGGACTCGATTTTTGAAATGAGTGGCTTCTCTTTGAACATCGACATCTAAGAATGACCATTAATAGCCGGATAACTCCTGACGATGAGAGTTTTCACCTTTGCCTGGTTTCTTCTCGTTGGTACGCATTCTGAAGACCGCCGCAAGTTGCTCGTCAATAGCCATCATTTGTTCATCATCCATAAGTTCCTCCTCGTCAGAATCACCTGTTGCAGCTTCAACGCCATTCACACGGAGAGCTTCTTCGATTTTCTTCCGCAATTCGACATCCTCCTCCTCATCGTTGCTATCATCACTTGCTTCACCAATGTCATCCCCATCTGTATCATCTTCGGACTCAGAGGTATCAGGAGAGCCACCATCCTCATGAACATCCTCCATATCCTCATCCTCATCCTCATCTTTGAGAAGATCAGCGGGATCACGTCGTTCAAGTTGCTACAAAGTAATTAGCAGTTTCTTCCGCAAGAGCAGATAGATTCTTTACAGTAACGATGAGGTCAATGGTGGACTCATTCACAGCACCAGATAGCAATGCGAAGACTTGATTTCCAACTGTACGCATGTATGCAGTCGACTTTTCCAAGAATCCAATGATGGTGTCAACAAAAAGGTCAACAGGCTCAGGGACAGTGTCGCTCTCATCAGCAGGAGCTGATTTTCTTGCTTTTTTGCCTTTCTTGCCCTTAGGGAACATTCGAGTTGCTCCATCGATAGATGCCTGTGGAATATTCAGAATATGATCCAAGCTGTTCAGATAAAAGCAGACCTCCAACGCCTCTGTATCAACTTCGTCTTCTTCGTCTGCACAGTATTGTTGCAAAACTGTCGCCGATAAGAGCAGCTGAACACCCTTCGCTGCTTCTTGCCGTTCGTCTGTGACCTGTATATCACCCTATATGTCAGGGAAGATGTAAGGTTTAAGATAGAGTACATACGGCTTTGAGGTGTGCAGTAACCTCTTGTGCCTTTGTGCAATGCACCAAGACATCCTCATCTAGACTATTCTGTAACGATACGTGTTTTGTATCGGACACCAAAGTATTAATCGTGTCCAGAACCCTAGATACCCAAAAGTTGCCGTCTGAAGCAACTGCAGACATTTTAGACGTTTTGTCATCGGTCTTCACAACGACAGTTTGAGAATTGAGATCTGCAATGCAAGCGAGAAGTTTCGTGCGACTCAGTCGATGAAGTTCGTCAGAAAAAACGGGATTGGGCACTGAGTGCAACTGGAGGATCAGGCACTATTAGTCGAGGGTAGTACTAAAGGGCGGATATGAAAGCGTACAGCGTGGAACGGGCTCTTTTCACTTTTCTTCTTGATAATGAAAAGGCCATGGACGACGAGCCAGTCTAATATTGTTTGCACCCAGATGTCCTCCTTAGGGATAGAACCGCTGCGAATAAGTGAGCCCAGCTGCTCGATAATCCATGATCGACGAGAGTTGATGGCGTGGATTTCCTCCCTAATGTAATCGTAAGAATTTTGGAAATGAGGAGCGGAAAGTGCTACAGACGTGGTGGAACTCGGCCCATTGACCTTTTCCAACAAGTTTTCGATATATCTCTTGACACCCTCTGAGTCCATCGATGTCAAGATGCTTTCCACTGTTTTAGTTTTAGTCAACTTGTCGAACTGTTGGCTACCATGAACGCCAGTCAGTTGTAGAATCAAGGCGAAACCGAGTTGAGGATTGCTCTGGACGAATGTTTGCACATCAGTGGCCTAGGGCCGCATGATCAATGGAAAGACAGCAAGCCATAGATCGGGAATAATTACCGCTTGCCGTGCAATTTTGTGCAAGTAACGATCCTGTTTTGAAAGGTGATTGATCCAGCATCGCATGAAATTTTTAGTGAAGAGCATGGGCATGTTCTCTTGATTGACACGGGGCAGAGCCTTTTGGAAAATTTGGAAACCCCAATATTTCCTCTCAGCGGAGGCAGTCGAAGAAAACAATGATTCTGTCGAACGAGGCTTAAGCTTTGAGGTTCAACGAAGATAAAAATGAGCTACCGTCGACAACAATGCGGAAGAATTCTTGGAAAGATCCTTTTGGTGAATGAGAAGAATTTGGGCCAGGTAGGAGTTGTGTTAGGATGACATCCCAGACAAAATGGAGTTGAGGTTTCCAATTCGCAGTCGCAGCAGTTTTGGGGGCCTCTTTGCCTTCACTGTCTTCAACGGCTGATTCCTATATGAGCGTAAGTTCGTAGGGTATTAGGTATATTGCCGTAGCTGTACCTTTAATATGCGTGCTAGGGTCTGTAAATTTCCAGCATGCAGTAAATCAGGGTTTTTAAATGCAGGCGATAAAATGCTGCGCCAATCTTGATCTGGATATAGAGATTGAAGTTTCAGTGCCAAAGCAACTTTTTCTGGAGACCAAACATCGTGGTCCATGAAGAGCTGTTTAATAACAGCTTGGGGAGCTTCCTTTTTCCAAGGAACGGTGGAGTCGTTCAAGGCATCTACAGCCAGACTGACTGTCCACCACGCACTTTCGCGTAACCAGGACTTCTTTTCTCCGAGGGCAACCAACTCCTTGATTACCTCTTCAAAGCTGGACACGCTAGAGACTTCTGCTGAAGAGGATGCAGAGGTCACTAAAGACCCAGAACGAATGAGCAAACCAGAGCGAATGACGGAGGTCAGGCCAAATAAACGAGCGAAGAGATTATCGCGTTCCTCTTGACCGGACATTGAGCCTTGAGTTTTGCTTCCGTCCAGAATCAACGCCACAATTTGGGAACAAGTTACGGTCTCAATCCGAGATAGAAGCTGTATAGTTCTAATCAGCAAAAAGACAGACAAAATATTGTATTATGGGGACGCACTTCAGTCAATGCAACCGCAAAACCCAACCGACTGCTCTCCCTAGGACTTGCCAAACCGCGCACTAAGCGTCGTATTGAGTATGACACATCCTGCACGTTGAGCAAGTCCAACCCATCCGATTTTGAAGGCGCCTCCGCATCCTCATCCTCATCCTCGCCTCCCTCGTCGTCAGAACCAGAGCTCACGTCCTTCTTTGGAGTGAAGTTTGACTGGAATTGTTCCAGAGCACCGATTAACTTCACAGTTGCATCTAAACGCTCCTTTTTCGACACGGAAGATAAGTGCCAGAATAATGGCAATGTCGTGGTCATTTCGCGTTGAGTAAGTGCTATGTAAAGCACCAATTTTTTTCAGATTCGGATCGAGTATTTGTAGTTATTTGCCTGGACATCATCGACATCAAACCTCCAAGTTGGCCCTTACTTTAGATGGAGCACGCCAATTGACTTGAACATCGTTCTACTTCAAACCAAGACCGCCAGGACTCACTAAATTCGCCTGTGATCAAGGAATATTTGAGAGTGGAACAAAGAGCATCCCGAAACGCATCAAGCAGCATGAAAGGCTTGGATTCAACTTGGCTTGGTCACCTTTGATTTCCTCCTCCAACACATCCACAGCCTCAAGGTCGTAAACGAAAAAGAGCCGCTCCTCCAACTGCTTCGTCCCCGGCGCCGTCAGACCCAGGGAGCAACAATGGTAACACACAAAACCCCACAGAGTGCTTCCTTTACTATCCTCTATTCATTCCACGAGATTGACTAAAGTCATACAGAGTCCTCTCATCTCGCGTAGATCTAAGTTTACGACCACAATTATCCATTTCTCGCGGCCCGACCTTCCAACCAGTCGCTGAAGGTTCTGAATATTTTAAAACGGACCTCATAGGTGTCAATCGCGTCGGCTTTCGCTACGTTCCAGCTGGTATCAACCCTCCAGGGCACGCATTACCTTGCAGAACCATTGAAAGTAACCCCACGACTTACCGCGTTAGTTGGGAGGACCGCAGCCACTTCATCACTGTAACCAAAGACGGCTTAGGTTTACACGGAAGTACAGGCTTTCGAAGTGCGCGATGCAATGCCCCCATGGCAGAAGGCAAATGGTATATGGAAGTCAAAATTGTACATGGGGGCGGAGAACATCTATCCGAAAACGCTCGACGCGAAGGGAGCCATGTACGTCTAGGCTGGGGACGACGAGAGGCGCCAATCAACGGACCCGTGGGTCTAGATGGATACAGTTATGGCTACCGTGACAAAACCGGCGAAAAGGTCACCCTATCCCGTGTACGTCCGTACGGCAAGCCTTTCGGTACAGGGGACGTTGTAGGAATGTACATATCCCTTCCCCCGCGTCGTGAAAGCTCCAAAGATCCAAACGACCCTGCTCACATGAAGCGAGAGCGTATACCAATTGAGCTCAAAGGCCAAGAGATGTTTGAAATTTTGGAGTATCAACAGTCGAAGGAGATGATTACGCTCATGGACTACTCGGGGAAATCAACGAGCTCAGCATCAGTTCCTTCTGCGCCCAAGAAATCTACATCATGCAAGAAACCAGAACGGAGTAGACCTTCGGTCACCAAAAAACCTGATGCTCCTCCCCTTCGACCCCTGCCCATCCTGCAAGGTTCCCGCATTGCGTTTTTCGTCAATGGGGAATCCCAAGGCGTAGCATACCAAGATCTTTACGACTACCTACAACTACGACAAACCGAAACACAGCGCAAGAAAGAGAAGAAGCGAACGCGTGAGGGTGTCAAGGAGCATCGAGAGAATCCATTTAATGACGGCTGGTTGGGTTACTATCCCTTCATCTCCCTTTTCAACGATGCCTCTGTCCACATAAATCCAGGCCCAAATTTCGATTTCCCCCCACCAAATGACATTGATGCGTTGTTGGATGGCAAGCCAGATGAAGAGACAGAAAGGACGTGGCGTCCCGCCTGTGACCGTTACGCTGAATTCATGCAAGAACAATGGGCTCTGGATGAAATCGAAGAAGTGGAGGCGAAGGAGGAGGCTCTTCGCGCGGCAGCGAATGAAAAAGTGGAACTGGCAAAGAAGGCCGAGCGGGAGAAGAAGAAACAACAAACTGAGGCGCGGAAACGTGCTAAACGGCCGGGGACTATTGAAAAGCAGGGTACGCCTGCTTCGATTGATGAGGAAAGGTCAACCCCTGGGCTGTCGCAACTCAATGGTCCTGGACAGCCAAGCCCTTTGCGTTATGGGACAACTTATGCCGCGTATGAGGGGTCTGGGCTTGGGTTAGGGATTGGTGTTATTGAGGGCCCGGCATACTCCCCTGCACAGACGCCTGTCTCTATTGGGGAGGTACAGGGTGGACCTAGTGGTTATAATTCGGAGATGGAGGTTGATACCCTTGCAGAAGCGACTACATATACATGACCGAGAATGAAGGTGTTCAACGCCAGAACTGATACATCAGGTAATACACGCAAAAGTACATCGAACGAGCATTAGCTATCGGGTATTGCATGAGGATATACAGAATAAGTAAGTTAAATTATCTCTGGCTAAAGGTCGAGTCCAGGCTTGTTGATCGATGATACGATGTTCTTGACCGTATCGTCAATGATAGCGAACTGGCACGGACCAAGCGGGTGGGGGAACTCGCACCCGGTATCTTCAATATGTTCGTTTGAGAAACCGTCACAAGCGATCGAAATGAAATACTTACCCGACCGTCTCTCCCAGCCCTTTCTCTTTCTCCACACGAATGTCAAACATCAAATCGCCTGTCCGTGTATCCCAATCGACCGCACACCAATTACGCCGGCCCATGATGAACTTATGTTTTCTTGTCTGACCGTTTGGCTCGGTTTCAAAGAGCGGCAGCTGGGAAGAAGCTTGTAAGTAAACGATGGCGCAAGCATAACACACTCAGGATCCACCATTGTTTCATCTGTCTCGCAGTAATGCATGGTTTTGTGAACCTTTGTCGCTAAGGAAGACACCATTGTTATCACGGCGTTGGGTCTGCAATTTGTAAAAGATATGTAAGTTCATATGCGCACGTATTTCCGGAAGTTGAGGTTCAGTGCTCACGGTGGCGTATTTACGATCGCACCTAGAACATCGAATTCAGCGACACCGGATTGACGGGCGGAAAACGGAAAAGTGTACTTACTCGTAACGATATTGACCATGTACCGATAATCCATTGGGGGAGTCAGCTCTTGTCGACCTTTTGTCCTTAGCGTTTTTAAAATACCGACAGCTGCACAGTGCACATCGCCTGACAGGAATGTCACCCTTTTCCGCTTCCGTAGGGCAAAATCTTGCAATCGCTGGATGAAGTAATTGCGCTCTTTCTGTTTTAGTTGGTGTTGTGTGAGAAAAGAGTTGAGACCGGAAAGTTCTTTTTTTCTCACCTTGTGTATCTTCGCTGTCCAGTGGTCGTTCTTCACGGATGTTAACAACACAGCTCCGATACACCGCGAAAAATCTCACCAAGTCGTCCAGCAATTCAGCTTCTGCATTGAATTTGTTAACAAAGCCAGAAAGGCCAAGCGATCCGGTGCGACCGAGCGCTACAAGAGGATTGAGTTTTGACTCCAGTGCTGACTCTAGAAACACCATGCGAGGGTACGCAATGGGAATTCCTGTGCATGATATTGGTCATTGTTGAGGAGAAAAGCAGAGGAGGGCACACAAACCGAGTTGCACAACCAAATGATCGATATTTGGCGGGATCAGGTCCAGACGTTCGAAGACTTTGTCATATTCCACCTTGCTGCATACTTGCTCCTTGCTTCGTTCGCCTCTGAACACATGATCAGGCGAAGATAACGAGATACGCAAGTGTAGTAGATACCTGCAATCCAAGAGAAGAATGTAGCATTGTGGGCCGAGGTAACCTAAAAACGAGTGTGATCGGCGTTGAACGAACGGCCCCTCCTCGCCAATGATGAGAGATTTGCTCCAATGCCGCCCAGGCTCTTCGGAATAGCCGTCCAGATCGGCTGTCGGATTCAACTATGAGATTAGCTATGGGATGGAAAGAGATTAGAATACGATTTACGATTTATGAAACATTGGAAAAGAAGGAAGTAAAAGTATCCTTTCGTTCCGATCCTGCGCAATGAAATCCACATGGGGATCTATTATTATGAGGATCAAGCCCGGCTTACCGTTGGAAGACTGGAGATTTCTGCAAATTATCAGGATCTGTGGAGGCTCCAATTACAGCAGGTTTGAACATCCAAAACGACAAACATACAGCTTCCAAAGCCATCTATCTGTGTTGTGGGGTCGCATACGCTGAGTTGACAAGACGGCAGACAAAATACGTATGCCACTTACGATGTCTGCCACAATACGAATGGTCGTATCGTCAGTGTTTTCTTTGGCTACCAACGTGTCGATATACAGCACTCACCGTGGTCGTCTAAGAACCGAAATTAATAATGACGTATTTGTTCTATGGGTTATCAACATACCACACATATTCATCATGGGTCTGCAATAGGCAACATTATTCGATTGAAAATGGGCTCCAACGAAAATTTTGAACCTACATTGAACTGTTGGCCCTTGCGAATGCACCGCGGCGGAAGCACTGGCAGTAATGATTGAAGTAAAACCTATCAATTGTCGAAGCGATATCTTCCGTAAGCGGATGCCTCAGCTTCTCCTCTGGCTTTAGTGCTATCCATTCTTGCATTTCATGCTCCCGCATGAGACTGGTAGATGTCGTGTCAGTTACTACGTTCTCTCTCAATATCGAAAGGAGAATTCGACCTGTCGCAGTAGAGTTGATCACCACCTCCGACAAGTGCATGGAACGGCCTTTCCGCGTGCTTTGCTAATAGGTCCATCCAAACAGGATCATAACCGGACTTGTAACCTGGGCCGCAAAATTCATCTTGATTTACGCCAGCAGAAAATCCGTTACACTGGGATAAAAATAGATATTTGATGAGTTGACAACCTGTACAGCAATGTACGTTGACTTCACAGAATAGGTTGCCCATCGCATATTTTGCGAACGGCCGGGGACAAAGAAATTGAGCTTCTGGCCAGAGTTAATGCTGTATGTAATATTCATTTCACGAGACCCCAGCGGGACCTGGATGAGAAACCTCCAAAAAGTGAAGGTACTGGAAAAAGAAGATCAGTAGTGGCAGTATTGATCGACAGCTTTGCCAGCGCACCCTCCAGGACCTCCATATACGTGAATTTCTTGGCCCGGTACCACTTCCCTGCTGAGATTGCTACCTGGGGCTCGAATGTAATCCTCTGTAGACCATACCGGGATCATAACTGAATGTGGATCAGCGGGATGAGGTCCAAGATCGAAAGAACGAGCAGTGTGGTTAGAGTAATTGGATGAATTATCATCGGGATCCCATTCGTACGTTAGTGTTGGATGTGGTTCGTATATCGATCCTGCATCAGCTGTAACAATCATTGCAGCGCCATGCCATACCCCGAACTCGTCAACGGTATCATATCTATATGCATAGATATATTATGACGACATGAAAAATCAAGAACAAGTCGCGAAGAGCATACCGAAGGAGCGGGCCAACCATGAACTGTGATCATGTAGGTGTTTGGGGTTTATAAAGTCAAGAGGTTGGCATACCTGGAGATGTGGATTCATACGAGCTGTCCTAAGAGCTTGCGTTCGCTCTATGGCAGACAAGTGGGTAAGTTGACTTGGCGACATTGTAGCCTGCGTCGCAGGCTGGTGATGATATCCTGGCTGATACTGATAGCCCGACTGCTGCGCCATGGAAGACGATTGTAGATGATGAGCATAATAAGGAGGCTGTTGCAACTGGGCCTGATGAAATCCAGACTGAGTGTGGTAAACCTCATCCTTTGGAGGTGGTGCAGGTGGCAGCGGCGAAGGCGAAGGCGACGGTTGGGGATATCGAAGGTGTGACTGCGACGGAACAGGTGGCGGTCGAGGAACAGGCACTTGAAATCCTCCGATAAATTCTTCGTGCATGGGACTGATGTCCTCCGCAACTGAAAATCGGTTATCAGGACGTCTAACGTTGAGCAACTCATCCTCCTTGAGGTATTGTTAGTGACGGTAAACCCACTGCTTGCAACAACCAACCTTTCGTGCTCGTCGTTGTGCATGCCAGCCGTTGATATCCATAGATTTCTAGGGAATGATGGTTGTACTAAAGAGAAGAAGTTAACCTTTGTGCCGGGCTGTGTCGCCTGATCCGGCCTTCTTCGCAGAAAAACTTGAGCATTTGACGTCACTTCGAAAAAAAACATAAACTTGTAAATCCTATCCGACATGTTCCACTACATTAGTCACTAATTTTCCATCCTTCACAATAGTCCGAAGCATTTCCGGCACAGGCTGTTCTTCAAACACACCTTCTTCTTCTCCCTCAACAGGGAGACTCACGTTGATCGAACTGCATTTGGCGGTAGTGATCTCAGCCCCCAAGCTCTCCTTCGACAGATAGATCTGTCCAGAGTCAGTCGAATCAAGCTGAATCATCGGTGCCATGCCCGTAATTTGCAGGGCGAATGATGGGGAGCGTGTCACAGATATCGAGGACACGACGGAGTCGACAAGGACTGAGGTACCTTGCGAATTGACTACGCAGCGGATGTCAGCAATGCTTCCCAGATAAAGAAGACTACGCTCACCCAGGGTAACTGCGTTTACTTTACCCTTCACCACAATAACACAGTTCTTGCACCCAAAGATATTGATTGACTGACTCAGACTCGTCTCCTCAATGGTGAGGGAACGTTCATTCTCTTGGTATTCCTATACACGAGTCAGCACTGATTACGCAAGGTGGCACGATCTTACGCACAATGACCCATTTGTTTCCTTCTAATGCAAATTTTGAAGGTTTCTTCCCAGCCAAAGCCTGAGGCTTAATTGGCTTGAGAGGCTTTTTGGGACCTATTACCTACTATCAATTTCTCGTCGAATGTAACTTTCAAATTACTAACCAGAAGAGGAGGCAGGCACCACTGCGCTAGCTCGAAGTGCAGGGTTCTTATGGGTCATCTCGCTCCTGTCAACCTTGCGCAAACCCTTTGTTACCTCTTCTCCACGATTGAGTTGCTCAAAAACGGCAGCAACTCCCCCACTAGCAGGCGCAGCAACAACAGGCGGCGGCGGCGGTGGTGGTGGCGGCGCTGCATCATTCACCGTACCTTAGGATTCCATGCAAGGCCAGTTGTGTGGAACTCAATCGCATATTTCTTGCTCTCATCTAGAATAGCAATGAACGCTTTAACCCACTCGACGTGTTTGGGATCCCTGTAAGCGTGGGTTTAAGAAATGTTGTAGAGGAGACAGAATTGATTGAAGATCGTACTTTGACTTGTATTCTTGCATGATTTTATTACCGTAGTAGACGACTGAATCCTTGACCTCACTGATATGTTGCGCCGGTTTCGGCTGATTTTATGACAATAGATCAGTAGACATAAAATTTCAATGTCAAGGCCACTCACATTGACAACCCACCCAACATGAGGACCAACTTCACTGAGAAATGCAATATGATTGAACCATTCTCTCTCCTTTCTGTTCTTCTCTTTGGCGCGTGTCACCTCTTCGATACCAGCAGACAGAGGGGTCAGAAGGTCTTCGATCTTCTTCTGATCGGGCCGCTGGCAATTTGCACTGAGAAGAATGAGGCCACGCAAATCTTTGAACTGCTTCTCGATAAGATTGACCTGGCGGTAACGTGGTCAAACAAGGGAAGGAAATGGATAAATCCAACCAACTCACGACGTCAATTACTGGTGCCGGAGCAAGAGACTTGGTCAGCTCACTAAAGGGCTCGACCTTTCCCTTTATCACAACTTCATCAAAAGCAGTTACACTCTTGGGAGCCTGAGGGATCTCAGGGGCGACGCTGGGAGGTACAGGTATTGCTGGGGGAGGAGGTGGAGGAGGTGGAGGAGGTACGGGTGAGATTGCGATGACTGGTGTATATCCAGAAGAGCTATCAGTAGAACCTAGACGAGGAACAACAGTGCTGTTCACTTCAGCAATCTCCTCGAGCCTCGACGTTGCCGCTTCAAGGCTAACTTGAAGTTAGAAGACATATCACGTAGATTGTAGGATACCTGCACACCGTTTGATTATCGTCGCCAAGGAATGAAGGCCTCCCGACGACATCTTCGTTGAAAAGCGTTATAAAGACGACGACTGCTGCGTGCAACGTTGACGCGTTGGCTGATCACTTATTTGTGGTTGTTGCCATCAAATCAATAAATAATCTATTATAGTACACGCTCTTTTTCGTTTTCAACCTCAAGGTCCAATTCGTCAATATTATATGCCTCATCCGCTTCTTGGAGAGATTTCTCGGCTGCCTTTCTTTTGGCCTTCTTTCTGCGGCGGCGCTCTCGCTCCCGTTGTTTTGCGTTCTCAAAGTCTTGCTTCGAAAGTCCTGGATTTGCAATTTTGTCCAGCTAATCTCATGGACTCATTAGTGAGATGCGTAAATGTGAGGCAAACCTACAACCTTCTCAAGAAGATGTCTTCTCGCCAACATTCTATTCAGCTTCAAGGAACGTGACTCCTGGCACGAAACACGGATACCACTTGGTTTGTGCAGGAGTTGTACGTTGTTCTCAGTCTTGTTAACGGATTGGCCGCCCTAGTCAACACGCATGGAATTAATATCGAGATACTACCGTACGGTGTGCTAAAGGTATCGTAACGTACCGGTCCGCTGCCTATTCAAAACAGTACACGGAGATAAGCGTCAGCACGATTGTGCACTGATAATATGAAAACATGACGGACCACGAACAAAAGTTTCTTCCAGATCCTCTTCTTTCAATTCGGGAACAACACGCTGTCGATAGGCCTTCTTAAGCTTTGAAAAGTTCATAGAGAGGTGGGAAGTAGAGAAAGAAGCAAAGGTGTTGTTATGCGGAGCAACATCTGTCACAGAGCTAGATGTTAGCATGAAATTGAGAAACTGGGATACACTGAGAAAGGCAGACGATACTCACGTATGATGCTCCTGCGAAGCTTTCTCTCGTCTGCGCAAGTTGCGATTCGAAGGTTCAACCGGAGGCGGATTTTTTATCGTGTCATTAGAGCCCAGCTCTGTATGCTTTGTGAGTCGTATTCCTGATGAATAATGGTAAGAATATGACTGGATGGGGTGTCAATGAATTAAACTCACTGTACGTGTCTTCGCCTGCCTGTAGGTCATCGGTCTTAGAAACCCTCACACCCTGAACGACGTTTCTTCTGACAATGTCTGCCACCTCCCTTCCGAGCTTGGTTTGTTGCTCATAGGTTTCTGGGTCGACTATGGACCTTGCTGCAACAGCATCGTTTCTCATTTTGAGTCGGAAGGCTGGATAGAATGTGAGGTAGTCGCGAAATTTGCATCTGGGTATATTTTACCTTGTAGCATATGGTGGTCACCTGGTCTGGATCGTCAGTGGGTTTTCTTTACAAGTGTGTGTAGGCAACTCTTACCAGCGAATGTGGTGCTGGAGGCTCGATAAAGGTTGCGATACGCTGACCTTGCAGCCGCCTGCATAGCTGGAGTAATTGACATCCTGTCCTGCAAGTCTGGAATAACCGGGGAGGCTGAGAAGATAAGTGAATTTGAAACAATGCAAAAAACGTCCGTTCCGAAGGCTGGTGGTTCTTTACGGAGGACACTGTCACACGTCCGTCACGTCAAAATATATCCTTCGTCACTTTGTCACACTTGCTGTTGTATTGCTGCTGTCAGTGTCCACCGATACCACATATATCATGCTTGTTCTTGACAGACATTTGCAAAACGAAAAAAGAACTACATGTCTGCGATCTAATCTAGTTTGCAGGCTGATATCAATACGACGGTTACCGAAATTGTGGAAGAGGAGCCCGACAAACAAAAAAAAAATCGGCGCGAGGTGGCAAGTCAAGGACCGCTCAGATCTGGTCACCTAGCCGCCATGGCCACCTATGCTAGCTAACCTCTGGAAAGGCAATGTGCGCAGACTGGTGTCGTTGCAACTTGATGTAAAGTTCGAAAGTACATGGCTAAATTGGAGATGGCAGTCAGTAATTAACGATGGCTTCGTCGAGGGCCACATATTTTTGAAATGTGGTATAGGTGCCCCCGGCGCCATGGCCAAAGAAGGTTTCAACTCCGTTTGGAATGTTTGTTGATTCAGAATCAGGACGCGACAGGTCATGTGATACGACGCGACCGTGTTTGTATAAATAGGGCGGAGGTCTGTGTGTTATCAAGCCCTCCTTTTCCACCCAGGTTCGTTATCCCCTTTTCGGGTTTTCAACTTCTCCGCCTTTTCCGTGCTCTCCATATATATAAACGCTCAAGACGACTGCAACAGCCAACATCAGTGTACACAATGTCGAGTAAGAAAGCCTCTACCGCCAAGACCGCAGCCAAGAAAGGCGCCGCCGCGAAAACTACCTCAACACACCCCCCTTGGCTCGATATGATCAAGGTTTGCGTCCTCTTCTATTTATCTCTCCTGTTTCTTCGTCATCTTTCTGAGCGCCGGGAACGTTGTGTATTTCAGCGTTCTCTTCAGGGCGCAGGGTGTTGAGCCCTAAGGAAAAAACATTTTCTATGGCATGTTTTGTAGATGTCGTCTAAACTTTGACATTTAGGAATGCATTACTCATCACTCAGAAGAAGCTCGTACGGGCGTGTCTCGTCAACAAATCAAAAAGTATTCAGCGTTTCTCCTTCAGTGTCGTCGCCTAACTAAGTGTGTTTGTAGGTACGTCGAGGAGAAATACAAGCTTGAAATCGGGGCAGCGCAGACAACGCAGCTCGCAAAAACGATAGCAACCTGGAGTGAAAAGGGCGTTCTTGTCCTTCCCAAAGGTAAACGATATCAAGTCATTGTGCATCGCTTATGACATATTGACAACCATATCAGGTCCTTCTGGGCGGGTCAAATTAGCCCCGAAGTCGAAAACTACGGATTCTTCTGCCGCTAAAGAAGTAAGACCTATCGGCAGTATTCTAGCCATGTACTGAAGATATGAACAGAACAAACCTGCCGCCAAGCCGAAGGCTGCTCCTGCTACGAAAGCCAAAGCTGCAACGAAAGCCTCAGCTGCTACCAAAGCTTCTAAGGCAACCACCACGAAGACTTCCGCTGCTAAACCTCAGCCAAAGACTTATTCAACAAAAGGCAAGGCGAAGAAGGCGGCCCCAGTCGCCAAACCGGCTGCGAAGTCTGCAGTGAAAGCCACCGCTACGAAGAAAGCGGTCCCGGCCAAGAAGGCTACCGCAACGAAAGCGAAACCAGCCGCACCCGCTAAGAAGACTGCAGCCACAGCTCGACGAGGAACGGCAAAGAAGGTAACTTAGGTTCTTGTCGTATTGTTCTCTGCTGACCTTTCCAAAGGAAGTAACAGGGACGACTGCAGCCACAAAAGCGAAGGCTGCTGCAAAGAAGGCTCCCGTGAAGAAAGCCGCTGCCACGAAAGCCACAACGAAAGCTACAGCAAAGCCTCCTGTGAAATCAACAACGAAATCTGCAACGAAGACCAAGGCCAAAGCCGCCCCCAAGAAGAAAGCGTAGAGAGATTTATAGGTCCATATCACTATTTATCCACCTGATGGTGTTTATCTATACTTCTGTTTGCGATTTGACTCGGGGTTTTTTTCTGTACGATTTTTCCTTTGCTGTTGGCTTCTCGTTTTGTTTTGTTTTCGCACCATCTCCTTATTCTTGTATTGTATTCTAGATAAGTAGTTCGAATGTGTACAATTCTGTATCGATCGACAAGATTTCACTGCTACATAACCTGCCGCATGACCTCAAACCCCAGGCACGTGGCTTGCCTTAATTTGTGGTTAGGGTCTGCCTCATGTCGTCAGTGACATTGCACTCATCGTGTTCTCCATTGGCCAAGTCAATCTGCCAATGGCTCATCCTGATTTTCAGCCTTTTAATTCCCTAGGTTCATCAACTCTACGATCCTCGCGCGACCTGTATCCTTCTTTCATCTCGATTCCCAACTCCCTCCGCCTCCAGTTTAAGTGGATTTGCCGAGGACTATACGACGCATTTCGTTGGAATGCCGTGATTTCTATCATCATTCAGTATGTATATACATATCTTTACTTTTAAGAATTTTCACCCTGACAAAACAGAGATGCGGAAGTTCGTGCTAACGTCTACAAATCACTGCTCTTGAACTCGCTGTCACTCATTTCGATCTACACTTTTGATTTTCTTATTCTGCCTCTGGTCCGAGATCAAGAAAAGGTTCATAGGAATATTGGCTGGTTTTACCAGGCGCTGTGGTTGCTCCCGGTCATTGGTATATCTTTTTATCTCAATGTGAGTTTGCGTGGGCTCTGCTGCCGTTTGAAGTTTACAGTGACACCTATCTATCTGATATACAGAGCTCATGGTGCTCTATTATTGCAAAAAGGACCTACACACTACGATATGGAACTCGCGCTGCAGCTCAACCTTCTTCCTACACCGGCATGCTGAAAGCAATTGCTACCTCAGCATATCAGGGTGTCATGATTTCCAATAATGTTGTCATGTCTTTTGCTTTACACCAAATTCCGTATGTTGGGCGAGTAGCTGGGCTGATTTTTGTATGCTGGGTCGATGCGTGAGTACCTTGTTTGGGAATATAGCGCTCGTTCACTTATCGAAGTTATATAGTTATTACTGCTTCGAGTGAGTGGCCTACCTAAAACAGTCAACTGTACTCATGCCACTAAGATTTGTTTGGGTTCATCGTGGATTATCTTTGTCGCGCCGTATACAACACCTTGAGGAACGCTGGGCATACTACTTCGCCTTTGGTATGACTTCCATACTGGTCCTCGGTTGTCCTATTGCTCACGTTTCCATAGGTCTTCCTTCCGCCCTTCTTTGCACTTGTGGTACAGGGCTCGCAAACGTTGTCCTCTTCGCCCTCGTGTATCCTGCTGTGCGTATTTTAACCCAACTTCTAATGTCAAGCTTTTTTTTGACAGACAACAAACAGTACATCATCTTAGCGACAGTGGCTCACCCTGTTCCATCTGACCCGTATAATCCCCTGTCACCTACCGACGACTCACCGGTCACTCGACATCCATCACCCTTTGTTCCCATTCGGTTACCGATTTTTGCGCTAGTGATGTGGCTGAACAACACCATAGTTCGAATCCTGAGCGTGGGATCGCCCCGGAAACACTCAGGGCACACGAGGTCTCTCAGTGATACTACAGATGCGGTCGAGGAAGGGAAACCGATAGAATTGAAGGCGGTACCCCCACCAGCAGAGCGCACAAATAGAGGCCGAATAAATATTGGCCGACGGAAATTGGATTAAATGGAATGCTAGAGTAGTTCAGATACTTAATTATTCCTGCATAATTTTTATGTTCTAACCAAATCCCGCCCATTCGATTGTGAGATACGAGACCTCTTTCTTATCGTCATCCCAGCAGCATAGGAGATGTGTTTTTTTTGTTGCTGTTCCCAATCTTCCGTGAGCGACTACCTCCATAGGTCGCAAGTCGCTTAAAGGAGCGTCCAATACCGAGATAGCAAAATGTGAATGATATCGTAAAGGATCCCCTGTTTTCACTCGTATTAGGCAATGGAGCGCGGAACTGCTGGAAACCAACCTGGATAGACGAGGTAATCTCCTCCAAACTTTATGCCTACCCCCATAAAGTAACCTTGTTCCCATAAACTCCGGAAAACACCACACCTCGCGCGCTCTTGTAGATTAGAAGGGTAGTCCCATATTCCCGCTTTTTTCGCATCTGCGATGGTTTTGAATGTACATGATGAGTCCGCATTGTACCAACCCAATTCGGATGATGAAGTTGGAATGACGACAGTGTAAGCAACAGATGTACCCTTGGATTCTCGAGTGGGTGGGGAAAGAGTTTGTGTGGGTTCTATTGACAACATCTCTGCCAAGTTATTAGGCTCGCCAGAGTCTTGCATAAGCTTTGCTTTCGCTTTCGCTGCCCGTTTTTCCTCTCGAGCTTGCCTTTTTCGTTGTGCTTCAGCAGACATAGCTTGGCTGTTTGGATTTTCTTTCGATCCCTTCACCTCGAGCAGTGTGACTTGACGTTCAATTTCTGCTTGATTTTCCGCATCCCATGCTTGTAAATGTTGTAGATTAGGTTGAGGATGAGCGGTAGGGTCGTCAACAAGTACGGCAAGCCCTAAGCATAGGCGATGGACTGAATACGGAGAAAATTCAGAAGAAATGAAACTCACCATTCTCGACAAGCAGGACCGCTTCTTCTGGCATCAAAGCCAGAGGTACTCCCAAAAACAGGTTTTGTTGTGATAGATGAGGAAGGGTTCCCGACAGGACGCCGCAAATATGATGTTTCGACCTCACGAGTGCAATGTCTATCCTTGAATAGCATCATCCCTTTCGCTTTTACAGTCATGAAAAAAAGTATTCGCACCATCGACATCCCATATGAATGCCTTTTTGTTGGATACACGCAACGGTATTGGCCGCGAGGCTGCCGCCATGATCGTGTAGGTGGTCGTTGAAGATCAAGCTGCAAACCTCAAATGTACCTGTGACATAGATGATCACGACTTTTGCTTTGACTCGCATTACGACGACTGAGAGTAATACTAGCTCACAGTCGGTACCTGCGGGTCCATCGTTTTTTACAATTCAAAAGTTAAGGCGAGTCATGGTCGACCACAACGAATTCGAAGTATATTATCACCACAAGGGACATGAGAGATCAAGTGAAATAATAATGAAATCTATCTTTGATTCCTCAGTTGACTCCTCTCTCTTTTCACTAAAAAAAGATAAACGTCAAACGAGATGCCGCAGAAGAGGCCTTGAGCAATGAGCAGACGATTGAAAATGCGATGAAACTTGGAGCAAAAGACCGGCCCGGGAGTAACTTTTCAGATTGCGGGCCGATTGCCGGTGATTAGATTGAGCCCACCACCCTGATAGAAAAGGTTTTCGTCTGCTCAGCCAATAGCAACTATGTCTGCGACCGTACAGGATGTTATCGTGTTGTTTGGTGACTCAATTACACAAGGAGCGTGGACGCCAGGGCTTTTAGGCTATGGAGAGCAACTCAGTCGTAAGGGATTTTTACCTTGGGCTCGCAAACACTTATACCAATGCATTTAGATGTATATGCGAGGAAGCTAGACATCCTGAACCGCGGTTTATCTGGATACAACACAGACTGGGCGACTCCAGTATTTAGAAAGGTAAGATTCGGATATGTTATTTACTGCGAGCATTATTTATTCTGCTTAGATGCTTGCAACAAAGGAGGAACGGCTATATGTGCCCAAGATTCGCCTTCTGACAATTTGGTTTGGAGCTAATGACTCGTGCATCAGACCGAGCCCTCAGCACGTCCCGTTGTCGAAGTTTGCGGACAACCTGAGGGAATGGGTTGACATGGTACACTCGCCCAAGTCCGAACTTTATTCCCCGGAAACACGTATCATTTTGATAACTCCACCTCCGGTCAACACATTCCAGCGAAGAGCCGATTTAGAGTCGAGAGAGCCTGCTCGACTTTTAGATCGTGAATTTGAAACGACGAAGAGGTATTCCGAGGCTGTCAAGGATGTTGCTCGAGAGAAGAAGGTTCCAGTTGCGGACATCTGGACGGCTTTATGGGAAGCCGCTGGCAGAGATGAACCTTCACTAAGTAGGTTCATGTATGATGGACTTCACTTGAACGTGGAGGGATACAAGGTCCGTCATTTCGGTCTTCAGTTTTTAATTCAGTACTTACATATCCGTGGCGGGACTTATAAGATCTTATACGAGACGCTGATGGCGACCATCAAGGAGCATCATCCGGAGGTTCATTACGAAAACCTATCTGAGGTGTTCCCCCCATGGTTGACTCTGTTTGAGGAAAACGGTTCTGCATCCAAGTCAGAATCTGGAGATGAATCGGAACTGGTTAAGCACCGGATCTATGTTTAAGTAATGGTTGGTTCATATGTAGAACAAAGAAAAGATCTTGGAGATTTGGATCGCATCAATGCCGCCCAGGCACCAAATCATTAACGCGATCACGTGAGAAGTTGAACATGGGACAAATAAAACATGAAATTTGGGAAGGAACTTGACGAAACGCGCCCTTTACACGATCTCACGGGAAGGGATTTCAAGAACACGACCCTCTTTGTTTCTTACTATCGAGTGACACCTTTTTCAATTTTTTTTACCCGGTCAGAGTGTTTCTAGGTCGAGGGGAACAAAGATATTCACTGAATTATTTGACAGTTGCAGAAGGAATTGGACCCACAGGTGTCTACAGCTTCTTCTGGCTATAAGTACCACCGCTATACCCCCCTGCTCATCCTGTGGTTGCTCTCGCTCGCCAGGCGCGGCCTCCTCCGTCCAACACACTCGTTATTTCCAAGGTTCGTCTTCGTTTTCTTTGTCTCCTATTTCCATTTTGTTTGTCTCGGCCATGAACAATCAGTTAAACATGCATAAGTACCAGTCTGGGTAGACAATGGATACCAAATCGAGATTTGTTCTCTGTGTGCAATCCACTGATTACCATTGTCTTTTCAGGCAGACCAGACCTCGTTCGTATATAAATCCATTGCATTCGGGGAATTCCCAAAACGCCTGGTTGGTTTTCTTCTACTCTCAGCCAGCGTTTCCTCCTTTCTGACCATTTCCCCCCTTCTATAAATTTCTCTGCCACTGTAAACTCTGTATCGCCATCTGTGCCACCACCACACTTGTAACCCTCGTCGACTACATACCGCGACACATATCACCTCCGTAAACCCGCCTCGATCATTGTTACAACCTCACGATGCCACCTGTCACAAAACCATTCATGGACCGTATTTTGGACGCAAGACAACCATACAAGAAACACAAGAGTAACCTTCACCCGAACTTCACTCCCAATATGTCTCTCTTCTCTCGAAATTCGTCCTCAAACTTCCTCATGCCGCCTACACCTCTTTCACGTCTTTCACGCAAACCTAGTCAACTTTCCATGCGCCTTCAAGACATTGATGACTTTTTGTCGTCGGACCTCGAAGCCTCCTTTGCGTCCACGGTCTCCATACATTCTCCCGACGACGATTATGCAGAGCCCATGGATATATCCCCTGCGCCACCTGCAAAACCAACCGTCAAGACAGGAGCTCGACCTCGAGCTTTTACCAGTGGTGCACGGCTCTTTGGGAATGATCTGAGCAACGGAGGAGCAGGTCTCGTCGCAAGCCCGTCATTAGGACCTTCGCCTTCAGTTAAATCCTCATCAAAGGATACTCAGCGTTCTGCATTGCCAACTGAATGGCTCATGAGGGTGCCACCTAAGTCTGCCGTGAGTATTTACTTTCAAAAGTGCCGATCTCCAACTCACCTCCCGTTAGCCCCCTCAAGTCCCATCTCCTCCTGATGATGCCATGGATGTCGATACGTCCTTTGTAGCAGACCAAGCCCCCGGCACCACAGTCTACTCATTTGGTCCTACGCCTGCATCTGCGGCACCGACTGTTACCGGTTTTGATAGTCTCTTCTTCGATACCTCACCCCGTCGGTCTCTTGACGATAATTCAGCAGAACACCAACTCAAGGAACGGCGTTCGCTATCACCGGAACCAGTTCGAGGTTTCGATCCTGATAACTCGTCTTCACCTATGCAACCATCTCCTTCACAGTCCAAGCTAGAGAGACTCGGAAGTAACGCACTATTTAGCCGTCTCAACAAGCCAACCTTAGAGGGGTTAGGTGCGCCATCTACCGCGCTCTCTAGACGTCCCCGTCGTCCTGCTCTCTCGGCCATGGTACCTCCGTCTGACGTGCACCCTGCTCAGTTAGCGTTTCCTCTGATGAGTTCCGGTACGAGGGAAGACGAAGCAAGTCCCAGAGGAGCTCCGCCCGTCAGACGTGCATTTTCTGCTCTCATTCCACAGTCAAACTTGCTTGACGGCCTGTCGGACGAATCATCGTTTGATGGCCTGGATATGTCGTCACCAGCACAGGCATACTCTAAACGCCAGCAAGTAAAAACAATCAGGAGATGTGACGGCACAGATGATTTCAGGCCTCTCACTGGAGCTACGGCATTGAAATTGAATGAAAGCCCTTCTGCACGGTTCATGACGGCAGGGATGCCAGGTTTCGGTGACAATGAAGCCCACGGGAAGATTTTGCCATGTCACAGAGTTCGTGAAGATGGTTTGATGAGGATCAAGAGCCAAACAGTAAGTTCGATCATTCTTGACTTGGATTATCGTGTGTTAACTCGGCTCTATAGTTGGATGATCTGTTAGATGGCAAGTATGATTCCAAGATAATTGACTATCACGTTATCGACTGCCGATTCGATTATGAATACGCTGGTGGACATATTCCAGGGGCGGTCAATATCAACACCACGACCTCTGTTGAGGAACTTCTACTTGGTCCTAGTTTGACTAAACCAAAACCTTCAGTCAGCGGAGACGGGGTCCGCAAGACAATTTTAGTGTTCCATTGCGAGTTTAGCGCCAAGAGGGCTCCCACCTTGTATGTCCATTCCACTCCTATCTGCAACCCTGTTTCCTAAACATGCTTGACCCAACAAAGTGCTAAACATCTCCGTGCAAAAGACCGGGCCATGAACAATCATGTCTACCCCAAAATACACTTTCCTGAGGTTTACATTCTTGAAGGTGGCTACTGTCAGTATTTCAAAGCCTCTGGTCGCCGATGCGAACCTCGAGGCTACGTGACCATGGACGATCCTACTCATGCAGCTTCGCGTCGAGAGGATTTGGACCAATTTCGCAAGGCTCGTTTTGGGCGTCACAAATCATATGCTTATGGCGACGGTTCCGCGAAGACGTCTCTAGTTTCCCAGCAGCAGAAGAGAAATACCGCTCCTAGTGGAGGTCCTGCCCAGGTTTTTGCAGCCGCCAATGCAGCTCGTACACGTAGAGGCGGCCTTACGACACTTGAAGAAGATAACAATACTACCGCTGATGCTGACGACACCGACACCGACCTCGGCGATAGCCCATGCCCTCCTCCCAACAAGACCGCAGCGTTGAAGGGCAAGCGACTTGGACGACCGCTCACGCGTGCTGAGACTTATAACCCCGTTCGCATGGGTTATCAATGAACAAAGCTCGCGGGGCAGATAGTGGTCTTCACCTCTGCCCTATGGTGAGGTCCTGTCAAGACATTCTTGCTCCCGGGGTCTGCCCACCACCGCAATTATTGCACAAGATAAGACAACAAAATATCGCACGATTCTTACGTTTTCTATGACGCCGACTTTCACCCATGCCGCATCTCAGCATTTCTTCACTGTTTGAGAGTATACGTCTCCCCCTCTACCCCAGTAACGCTTCCGCAATTGCCCACGCAATCATTAACGACTCCGACGCAATTGAGGTAAATATAAAGAGCGAATCGTCCATGCTCGCCTTTCACGATCATCCTCCATCCTCCAATTTTTGATCATGTATTTATTACACTTTATGCAGTGTAGGCATCTCACAATATCTGTCTCATCATTTCCAATGTGGACATTCACACACAATCTTCGGTCTCGACCAGCATATGACAATTTTTCTTCATCCCCTCCTCCAGCTTCTTCTATATATGAAACCCGCTGCGTCAGGTTTCTCCTCCATACCATACTACGCGACCATTATTGCGTACAGATCTTGTAGACAGGTTCATCTATTCTGTATTTCCTTTCGACTCTTCATTGTCTCTTTTTTGATTCTTGATCATCCGCCTCTCTGCCTTTTGAGGCCAGCCAGTCTCTGGCCAGTATTTATCGCATTCTGCATTTTCGTAGGACTGCCTAGATCTATCCAATGAACAATCATCAATGGATTGATTTTTTCATACAAAGAAGAATAAGTAGAGAGAACCTGATGCGATTGAAGATAAAAAATAAAATTGTTTCAAGCGGCGTTCAAATACGCGTAAACGCGTTCTGACATTTGACCACCACTCACTAATCCTATCCACCTTTCACTTTATACGATCGTTCAACCATGTTTCAACGCGATCCCCGGGCAGGTGCATTTCTTGGTGGGGACAGAGTGTCCGGCCAGGATATCCGTGATCAAAATGGTGTGTTGTGTTTACCACTCTGCGAGCGATGTCCCCAGACCCATTTTCTTTTTCAAGTCATCGCTGCTCAATCCATTGCCAACATTGTTAAGAGCTCATTAGGCCCACTGGGTCTTGATAAGATGTTGGTGGACAATATCGGAGTACGCATATCTACCTTGGATATGGTTGACACGGGAGAACTCATCTTTGCACCCAATATTTCAGGAAGTGACTATCTCTAATGATGGCGCCACTATCCTTTCCCTTCTCGCTGTGGAGCATCCTGCCGGAAAAATTTTTGTGGAACTGGCTCAAAAACAGGATAAAGAAGTTGGAGATGGGACAACGTCAGTCGTTATCGTAGCGGCTGAACTGCTCCGCCGTGCAAATGAGCTCGTGAAGGCCAAGATCCACCCTACAACTATCATCACTGGCTATCGGTTGGCGTGTAGAGAGGCTGTGAAGTTTATGCAGGAGCAACTCAGTATCAAGGTAGACGCATTGGGACGGGAGGCGTTGATCAATGTTGCAAAAACGACGATGTCGAGCAAAATCATCGGAAAGTTAGTTTTGTTCCCTACAACGGATTCCCTCTTTTGCTAAACGTCGCGGATGTTTCATTCCATAGCGATGACGATCTCTTTGCGCCGATGGCTGTGGACGCGATGTTAGCCGTCAGGACGATTAACCTGCGTGGAGATATTAAATATCCAGTAAAGGCTGTAAATGTTCTCAAAGCACATGGAAAGAGCGCGAGGGAATCTCTTTTTGTCCAAGGCTACGCATTGAACTGCACCGTCGCAAGTCAAGGTGCGCCATGCTTCAACCTACTACTGTCAACCTCAATTGACGCCATATGATGCTATGAAGCTATGAAAAAACGCATCACAAATGCCAAAATAGCGTGCTTGGACATCAATCTACAGAAGGCTCGCATGCAACTCGGAGTGCAGATCCTTGTCGACGATCCCAATCAACTAGAGGAAATTAGGAAGCGGTATGTTCTGGCCTTTATTCAACAGGTCTGAGTTTATGCATCTGGACACAGGGAAGCTGAGATCACTTTGGAGCGCATTCGAAAAATTTTGGCAGCTGGCGCGAACGTCGTATTGACCACCAAAGGAATTGATGATTTGTGTCTCAAAGAGTTCGTAGAGGCAGGTGCCATGGCAGTTCGCCGGTGTAGGAAAGAAGATCTTCGTCGTATAGCGAAGGCCACTGGTGGAACCCTCGTTTCAAGTCTCGCCAATCTTGAAGGAGAGGAATCGTTCGAAGCCAGCTATCTCGGTACCGCCGAGGAGGTTGTTCAGGAGCGCATATCGGACGACGAGCTCATTTTGGTCAGGGGAACCAAGATTGTCAACTCATCTTCCATCATTCTCCGTGGTGCAAACGATTACATGCTCGATGAAATGGAACGTGCATTACACGACACGCTCTCTGTCATTAAACGGACCCTTGAGAGTGGGGCCGTAGTTCCTGGAGGTGGTGCTGTTGAGACCGCTCTAAGCATTTATTTGGAGAATTTTGCAACCACACTGGTATGTCATGACATTGCTTAGTCCGTCGTCCCGTTCTGAATATCCTTCCAGGGATCTAGGGAGCAGCTCGCCATTGCGGAATTTGCCGGTGCTCTACTATCCATTCCCAAGACCCTCGCAGTCAATGCTGCGAAGGATTCAACTGACCTCATTGCCAAGTTGCGGTCATACCACAATGCCGCGCAAAATGCACCCGCGGGTGATCCTAAGAAGGCGCTCCTGCGGTATGGATTGGACCTGATCAATGGCGAGGTCCGCGATAACGTAACTGCTGGTGTCCTCGAGCCAACTATGAGCAAGGTGAAGAGCCTCAAATCAGCATATGAAGCTGCGATATCTTTATTGCGGATTGATGATGCCATTCAATGTGTGCCAGGTGGGTGTTCTTGAACTGCCTCAATTATAAGTTCAAACTTTCCCCCTTCCAGAATCTAAAGATCAGCCCGACCCTCATGGGCATTAAGAACATGGGGTAAAATGTGTATTAAAGTAGACGAAGTCGTGTACATACACAATCAAAAATACTCAATTTTCCAAACCAAACGCGTGGAGTCACGTGATCACAGGAGAATCAACATAGTGGACGATCTCCAACTTGGGTTTCTGATTGTTTTTTGCCACACCGTCGCTGCTTCCTTCACCCTCGTCGCCATTTAAACGCGATTTCTCCTCATTGACCGCGTCGAACGACTCTTTGTCACCGACGACGACGTCCCCGACAATAGCTGCGGCCGCATGCAGCTCGACCTTCCCCCGTCAGTTCTGCCTCATCTTGCGCAACGTTACCAGTCGCTAGTGTGGGCATGTCTAGACGCGGATCTCACAAAGACTGCCGTCTTTCATGCTGAGAGATATTATTCACTGGACAAGCATGGCCACGACTCGCGTCACCTCTATGCCACTGCTCTTCTCCGTGAAGGACAGATATATTCTGCGTTATTCCTGGTCAATCAACCCTCCACGAATACCTGTAGTGGATGTTTGGAGATTAAATCCAAATGTTGTACTGCTCTTGGCCGACATCGACAGTCGCGCGAAGCTCTGGAGGCATCGCTGCTCGACCCAAATTATGTCCCTTCCGGTGAGTATTTACACTAGCGAAATGAATGTGTCTCTCACACGCGTTTATTTGATAGCGTCTACAAGCCAGCGAGTAGCCCTACCATTTCCCGATGAAGCCGCACTGCGTTGTCGATCTGGAAACATGGCACTCAAAGGTAACCTTCCTGAAAAGGCCACCGCCAGTTTCCGACAAGCTCTTGCTCTAAATCCGCAAATTTGGGAGGCGATTGAAGGTCTTTGTGCTCTCGGTGCGTGGTTTCATCTCACGTATGCTTACTGCTTTGTTTAACATCGAGACCTGTTTGTAGGATCCATGCCTGATATTGATACTCTACTTCCTCCGCGGCCGCTGCCAGTAAAACGAACAGCGCCAGATGACATAGCAGGGAAATTAGCCCCCGCCGCCTCCGGTACGGGTTTACTTAATCCAGATGCAGGGACAAGCGGCAACCTCACTTGGAGGCCCGACATATCCCAACCGCAGCCATTCCGGATTGTACCCCCTCTCGCCCCACGCGATTCAGTGTAGGATATTTTATTGCCTAATCTATCGCTTAAAACTAATTTTGTGGAATGATAGAGCGACAAACGACTCATTTTACCCCGACCACTCGTTCCATCAAGCCCATCGCGTCACGCGGTCGCAACCTTCGAACATGGGTTCACTCCTGACTCAAGCTTCTGTCCATCGACCCTTATCGTCAGCAGACGAGGCGGCGCCGAATCCCAAGAGACAGCGGTCTACTGCACCCACTACTCGTCAACCAGAAGGTATCAAGAAATCTGTGCATAACCACAAATTGAGTGTGGACGACCCCTTGAAAAAGGCACGCGCACGCCCGGCCTTGATATTTTCTAACATCATCTCATCTTCCGGTCGTCGTTCTCAGCATACGACGTCTTCTAGAATTACGGGGCTTGGAAAGAGCAATCCTCAGCCTGTGTCGTCGAATGCACCCCCACGGAGAAGTACAAGACTGCATAGTGGTGCAAGTGCAAAACTGCCTTCAACGCACACGAACAAGGTGAATTTTTTGGATGGCTGATGTCGTTGTTTACCGCTGACGGACTAAATCTCATCAGACATCAACACGCGGAAGACGGAGACCTTCAACAACTACGCATTCAAAATCCACGGAGTCGGACGCGGAGGACGATGTCTTTTCAGCAGGGGGTGAAGTTGCGTACTCGCAGTCTCCACCATCGAACACTCCGCATTCCCCTCGGTCCGAGGGTTCACCCTCGCCAAGTAGCTGGACGGCAGCACACGAGCAGGCGGCACAAGAAGAGTACGATGCAGAGATGGCGGATTACTATCTGTACAACCTCACGCGTAAGTTCGCGACTGCAGCACATGCACTGGCGACCTATGACTGTCAGGGGTGCTTGCGTGAGCTCGAGCAATTGCCACCTGTCCATCAATCTTCACCATGGGTATTGGCTATGGTTGGAAGAGCTCACTTTGAGCGACAGGATTTTGGTTCCGTATGTGTTGAAGCTTATCTTTTTGTAAAAAGGTTTTCTGATTTAGGATTTTTAGTCGGAACGTGCATTCAAGGCCGTTCGAGTTTTAGAACCCCATCGACTTTGGGACATGGAAGTCTACTCGACGCTTTTGTGGCACTTGCAGCGGACTGTCGAGTTGTCTTTTTTGGCGCAGGAGTTGCTCAATATCGATCCTCAATCGGCACAAGCATGGATCGCGATTGGGAACTTGTTTTCACTACAAAAGGAGCGGTCACAAGCTCTAACATGTTTCAGACGTGCAACTCAGATGGACCCAACATGCGCTTATGCGTACACGCTCAGTGGACATGAGTGCATTGACGAGGACCTTGATAAGGCCATCCATTTCTTCCAATCGGCTTTACGTGCTGATTCCCGCCATTACAATGCCTGGTGAGGGAATTTTAAATTACCTTTTGTGTTGCTAATGACTGTTGATTAATAGGTACGGATTGGGGTCATGCTACCTACGTATGAGTAAGCTGCGACTGGCAGAGTATCACTATCGAAAAGCTGTCGAGATCCACCCTAACAATGCGGTTTTAATCGGTTGCGTGGGTATGGTGAGTGGAGTCAAGTTTTTGCGCTTTTCAGGGTCGCTTTCGGAAATTGTTCTGACGGTACCGGATTTGTTTGAATTACAGACTGTCGAACGACGTGGGGACCGTGCAGCAGCACTTGCACTGTATGATACAGCTGTGAATTTGTCTGCTGATAATGCACTGGTTCGGTACAGAAGGGCCAAGATCTTTATCTCGATGCGGAAATATGAGGTACGGAATCATGTTCCGCTGGAAGAAGAGCTTATCATGATATGAATTTAGGTTGCGGTTCGGGACCTAGAATACCTGCGGAGTATGACACCAGAAGAGTCAAATGTGGTGTTCCAGCTTGCAAAAGTGTACCGACTGCTTGGAAATGAAGAAAAGTCAGCGCAGACGCTGGCGCTTGCGCGGGACATTTCTCCGAAGAGTCTTGGTAAAATAAAGAAATTGCTAGAGACTGTGAAGGACGAGATGGGAGATAACCAAATGGACGAGGGATAGTGAATTGTATAGATCTTGTACTTAATTGTGTATTTGAGGAGAAGAGGACATTTTTAGTTATTGTCGCGTGACTGGTTTGGTTTGGATTGATTGATTGATTGAGTCAACAATTTATTAAATAATATAATATATATAAATTGCAAAGTTTCAACCTCTTCCTTAGTCTCTTACCACTACCATGTTCATCTAGACCCTCTCCTCATCGTCGTCGCCGTCGTACTTGCGTCTTTTGCGCCAAACTTGTCCTAGTCGTCGTGATAATGGTCCCCCGTTCAATAAAGAACGGTTCTCTACTCTTTGCACCAGAGCTCGTGTACCGTATACAACGTTTCTGAACAACAACACCGACAACAACACCAATAACAGCATGCACGACAAGCTATTCAACATGGCTCGTTCAAAGCTTCATATCCAGCCAGGCGCTCGTGACACTGTCAGCCTGCATCGCTGGGTATTGCTCAAAAATTCTATCATTTTATCCACACCACAAACTCCAGTTTCTTCCCCCATCGACGACGACACTGACGATACAGAGGAACTCGACTCAGACACTTTCATGTTCCCAGATGCAGGCAAATTCGTCAGTGGCTCTACCACCAACGTCGGCACATCTGAGGCACAATGGCTCGACTCTCTCCTACAGACCTTAGGTGGCGACGAAGACGACGAAGATGAGTCAAACATTTCCATTCACGTCGAGGAAGACGAAGAAGACAATGACAATGACAATGACGACCAACTCAGCCCTGTCGGTTCCCCCGTCTCGTCCTCGGACGACCTTCTTAACCATGCTGCCTGTTTCCCTCATCCCATTTCTGTACCATATCTCTATCCATATCCTGTCCCATATCCACCTGTTCATCCCCCTCTCATTTACCCTTATGAACTTGACCCCGAATCTTCTTTTGACTCATCCTTTTCTTCTCCTCTGCCCTATTACGACACTGAAAACTTGTCTGTGCCCGATGCCATCGAGGACACCTCGGACGACGAATCTTCAGACACCCTCACTACACCTTCCCTTGGCCGGTCAAGCAACTCCATTGCCCTTCTAGACTCCCCTCCACCTGAGCGCAGCCGGTTGCGGTACGCTCAGCCCCATGTTCACCTTGAACCGGACAATCCCTATTTCTATCCATTCGAACTCGACCCCCTTCCCTTCCCCAATGATCAACAACCTTATAATACTTACCAAGAGTGCTAGTCGCTATGCTACTATTCGGCTTTATTTATCTGTTTGCATCCATCCATGTCTTTCCATTCAGCATCATTCAACTCCCAACCATTCAGTTTATTTCTCGTATAGGGCTTATCTCGTTGCATCTCGTTCACTTCAGTGTTATAATCATCAGCTTTTCATAGACATGTTCGAATCATTGAGGGGCCAATGCATATCAACTTTTGGTCACATCCGCCGACAACCCCAGAAATTATGTACAAGAAACCTGGGGGGATAACCTTATATCACACGCTATCAAATCACGACTCCGGTAAACCCAATTCATCTGTTCCTATCAGCCCACCAATGACTTGAACTGCTGTGTTATTAAAGGCTGTTGGCCACTGGGAGGACGGAGGAAACGGCCGACATTGTAATATTGGTGCTGTTGAGTTCACGAAAGTTCAATATCTCCGGATCTGTGGCTCAAAATAGGGACAGACCTAACGCTAAAAGTGATGGGGCCTTCGTTTCTAGCTTGTGTCTGGGATTGCTAGAACAAAGAAGCAAAGGGAATCAATCACACGATGTTCCCGGTGCTATAATCAGTCTCTTTCAAATGAATGGAAGGTCAACACCTCAACACACCTGTCAACATAGTCCATGAGGCGGTTTGCAATGAGCAACATGTGCGGGATGCGGCGCCGGTTCCAATTGGCTTTGATGATGTTTTCGTATAGCTCGATGTCGCAATGGGGCATAAAACAAAGTGTCGGCCGGTCGAGAGCATATTGCGCTTCCTATGTAAGGAAAGGCCCCACCCACGGGGGCTATCAGTCAGTTCATGCGTGCTATAAGTGATTGTTGGAGAGTAGATGACTACTCGAGTTTCCAACGTGGGGAAAGAAGAGGAACTTGCTTTATTTTCGGGGAGGAGATTTAGATGGAGAGTCCCGAAGAGAGCACGATCGTCGGCCGTAAACACAGGATCATAGATAGACACCTTCTCCGGGCCCTAGGTAAAGTAGAATCACAAAATGACAGGAATGTCCGTCTAAGTCAAAGTGCAAGGGTCCCCTCAGGGAGTTCAACATACGATGTTCAAGTGTTGTGATATGGCAAGAAGAAAAGCAAGTTGGGCGCGTGCGTTGGGCGAGGCGCCTGGGCTACCCAGCCCTAGGCATAAAATCTCTTCAGGGACAGAGCACGCCACAAGTGACTCGGATAAAATCTCTGCAAAAGTTGACGTTGAAAATCATGGACTTAGTGTGGGTACATAAGTTGAAACGGACGTTGGCACTCGATTAACCAATCGTCCCGGCCAAGTTCATCCCGGAGACGTTGTACTATGTCAAATAAAGGCAACTTTTCTGTTCCAAGTTTTGATTTTCGTTTCTTGCGATTCACTGGAGTAAAGTCTTTGTAGAATGAAGAGGAGGTGGCTGTGGTGGACATTGACGGGAAGGGTCCGAGTCGGTTTGTGGTGGTCAAAAAAAAAAGGGATCAAGCAAGCACAAATAAGAAAAGTATAACAGGAGTCATCTGTATACATTGTACACGTTCTGGGGTTCTAATAGTAATTACTTCACAACGTCTTAACCGCCCATAGATCGTCGCCTAAGTAGGTCGCAAGTTCAACGGCAACGTCTTTATTGATTCGTCGAATCTCTTCTGTTCCAAGCTTTAGCAAGCCGATTCCCACCGCGTTATCTTTTCCTTCCGCATGTATCGCCACGGCTGCTCCTGCGGGTAGAGCTTCCTCCGCCGGCGGTAGATAGCCTCCTTTCGACGTAAGACCAGGGCACATCATCGGTGCACCAGCTAAGAGATATCGAATTGCGCCACGGTCAATCCCTACTTTTGGTAGAATGTAAGGATCTAAAGAGGGGAACTTCATCAGACATTTTGGAATAATGCAGTCTGTCGCTTTCTGACATTTGTGAATTACCCGAAGTGTTGGGTACAATGGCCCGTCAAAATGCTGAATGATCAAGGGCTCGCCATGTAATGTGTATATCGATACGTGTTCTCTGCTTTGTATAGGGTTCCCCCCACAATCCCTTTAGATCAAGTGTTTTGTGACAATTTCAAACGAACAAAAACGCACCATTTGACGTGAATAAGACTCTCTTTTTTGGGCCAAAGAGCTTCAAGTGTCTCGGGCTCTATCTTCCATTGTGATAGGATAGACGCGCGGATTGCTCGTTGAACAGATGATTTGGCAGGCGTCTGTCCCGCAATATCAGTGGAAGGGCTAAATCTAACAGTATCGGCTCATAGATCAGATGAGAATCGAAAGGTCAACAGAATGGGTCTACTTCTTGAACATGGACGATGAGGAAAAGATTCGAAAAGACAGAATATCTAATCGTAAAATCATTTATTTAAGTCGCCATCAAATTTACGTGATATCAATCAACTTCACCGCCCAGTTTGTTATATAGTCAATTCTTGATTCTACATTATTCTTGTACTAGTGTTACATATGATAGAAGCTCGAGAGCGACAAGAGCAGCAGGAGGGTAAAATCGATATAACAATGAATAGAAGGGGAAAAAGAAATCTGGTCGTGATTTGACGTACACAGAGTTGTTATCGTGAGTTGCAAAGGACAAGATGATGGATAATAAACAATGAAACTATATGTCCTCGTCCTTGTCATCAATTTGGTCGGGTTTGAGCATACCAGGGATGCGCATAGCAGCTTCGCGCTCTTCCCGCGCTATCCTTTGCGATTCTAATTCTTTCTCTTCCAGATAGAGTTCCGTATTGTCGCCAGCCGAGAATTCCTTGAGCTGAATCAGGAAATCCCGAAGAGCCAGCTTGAATCGGTTGATATCGTTGTGGTTATCTCCCAATGCATTGACAAAGTTCACCACGTGGGCGCTGATAAGGGAACGAGTCAGTGAGCACAGTGAGACAAGGTTTCATTTTGACTAATGCGGACGTACGGCTGCACATGAGGGAAAGCATTCTTTAACAGGTTGGCTGTATACTCTCTCAGGTAGGCGGCGTTTGAAGTCGTCTGTGACGGATCGAACAATGGGGTCTTTATCGAGTTCGTTTCCACGAGTTGGAACATTCGAGCCAGAACCACACTCTGAAGCTTGAACCCACTCTTGTGATCGGTGTCGGTAAGGACAAAGAATGTATCTTGCACAATACTGAGGAAATATTGCTGGAAAAAGGCATTGCTGACGGCTTCCGCCGCGCTAGAAAAGTTATTGACGACCTCAAGGCACACTATGACGCAATACTGAATAAGATGTCTGGCAAAATAGCACCACCAGCACTCACAATTCAATCCCGTATCGGCAATATCACGCATTGTGTGCTTGATCGCCCATATGATACTATCCATGAACAACTTGAACTGGTTCGGCGGAATCCCGAGTAAAGCTGTGAGAAGTTGTTCGGATGAAACAATAGCATGAATGGATGAAAGTAGATACCAGGGAAACAGTTAAGATTGATGGCACGGAGAAGTTTAAAGAAGCCAGAACGGTGCTCAGGATATTCGGCAAAGTCTTGGTTTATCATATTTAATGTTGGCTCAAAAACGGCGTCAAGGATAGCAGGGACTTGTGGAGTGAGAAGAGGCTAGGAGGTGACATTGAGAACCAGATCTCCGCGGGAAAAAAATTGCCTTACCCCAAGACGACCAATGATAGTGGCGACAACATTCAAGACTTCCGCATCTCGTGCAGTCGGGACGTTCCGGTTATAGTCGCCTAGAACGGCATCAAGGAGAGGCGGCATGAAGTTGACGTTCACAGATTCGAGGTCCTCGGCCTTTTTGATATACGTCTCCATGAGTTTCAAAATCTCCTTCTTCACTGTGCGTAACTGGCGAACTTTCGGAGTCTTGGTAGCAATGACCCCTGCATTGTATGTTGTATGAAAAATACGAGGAGAGAAAAGGTTCTTGAGTTACCTTCTTTAGCGACAGTCTCGCTGATGATCCCGCTGACAGCCTTGTACAATCCCAACATATCTAGGAAGATTCTCCCTATTTGCGGAAGGTAGAAGCTTCCTATTGAGGTACAGGCAGATACATTGGTCTTCAAAACATTAGACAGGATCTTGATATTGTCCGCGCTAGCCAAAACGTCCATGTTCTGCGCAGCTTGAGACATAAGCGAGTCCCACTGCGGATGCTCGTCAGATAGATTTGAAGAGAGATACAATTGTTGCTCACGGCGTTGTTTGGCAAGTCCATAAGCTTTGAAATAAGCTTTTCCTGCTGGGGTTTGTTGGGTTGGGCAGAAATCATGTAGCCCACGGCCTCATAAAAAGTATGGACCTGGAAACAAGTTATAAACCATGGTGCGTCACATGAGAAAGTGAGTATACCTGTTGAGGGGAAAGGTCCACAGTAATTCTATGCAGCATGCGCAGAATTTCGTCTATGAATGGCTCCTGTTCTCCAGATTGCTGCATTACGAAATGTCTGCGGCACTTTTGCGCGATCTTGATGAAGGTATCGCAAGCCATGTCTTGCACACCTTCATGGGTCTCGTGCATAAATTCGAACAGTTTGTTGACAACCGTCTTCAAGAATTTCCAGTGTGCCTTAAGGAACCGAGGGTATTGACCAACGATGTACATAATGTCAGATGCGACGACGGCCTTATTGTCTTTTCCACGCTTGATCTCGCACAATCCAAGGAGGTCCTTGATGACTGTGACCAGGAAGCGCTTCTCTGTGTCTTCGTCTGCAAAGTACCATCAAACAAATGAAAGAACCAGGCATCGTCTCGCAACTCACTCATAGCTCCCGAAATAGATCCAATAGCCCAGCAAAGAGTATTGAGGTTATTCCACGACCACTCGGAGCCATCGACTTGTTTCGCTAGCTTCTCCGTCAATATAGTTTCCGTGTCCGTGACGTCGAGATGAGTGAGATAGACGAGGAGTTCGCGCATTTGCTTATAAAGAACAATGGTGTCGCTCTCCTTCATAAACTCGCGGACAATTTCTCCCTCGTCGTTTTCAACTATGAGAACCTTTCGCAAGCGTTGTTATCAACGATGGTGGATACCCAGCTATAAATGAGCTTACCTCTTCAGGCTTGACCATCCGTTCAATCACTACCAGTCGCAGGTTGGAAAGGACGTCGCTATATATGTTCTTTCGTAGAGACATTCCGTTCAGCATGCTGGTAGCCCCACTGCCCCCAAGACTGAGCCCCATAAGGAGACCAGAATCCCCGATAGGGAGACTTTGAAGTTCCTCGTAAAGTTCGGCTACCAGCTTCAACCAATACTCCAAGCAGATTTTGAAGATCTCGCGCTCGTCCACTTGCGACACCTTTACCATGTATAGATGAGCATTTAAAAGGACATCACGATTGGGTTCAGTTTCGACGGCTCGAAGATGATTTGACAAGAAGTTGGAAAGGAACAGAGAGAGGTTCAGGACGAGTTCTTGACCTGCATCTCCGGCGTTGGCATAAGCTTGAGCAATGTTTGTGCTCGGAGGAATCATTCGATTTATCGAAGTCATTACCATGGCGAAGAGGATGACGAATTTGGGGTCATATTCAGGGCCAACATTGAGAGCCGCAATTTCAGCAAGGCATTTAAGCGTCACGTTACGGAATTCTGGTGCCTCCAGGAACTGAAAATAAGGATGAATACAGCAGGGTTTGAGGAGGAGGGGGAGAAACGCGACATACTCGAGTTAGGAGTAGATCGATTATCGTCGTCTCAAAGATATAGCCGAGAGGAATCCAATTAAGGAATTTGAGGAGTGTTTCCAGCGTCGCTTTGATCAAAGACGTCTTTTGCGCCTCTTCCAAAACCTCCGAGCACAATTTGAAGATCTCCGAAAACTCGCCACACATTTGGTTCTTCAGATTTTTTATTTTCGTTTGGGTCATTTGTTCTGCCGAGTAGTCGAAAATTTCTTCAGATAATAATTTGAGAATGACCATATTGTTTTCGCAGAGCGAAAGATTGGTCTTGGACGACTCAACAAGTTCTGTGATAAAGGTCGGCCAGTTGTGCGGCCATTCTTGTTTAAGGATCTGCATAGAAGGACTGAGAACATATACAAGGAAAAATCCGTCAGACTGACCTGAACCAGCGCAAGATTAAGTTTGTTGATGTAGGCCTTCTCCTTTCGCATTGCAACTTCGTCAGATGCGACCTTGACCGTTATTCCTACGACAAAATTTCGAATACCTGTAAAGATGAAGTAAGTGTGTAGGTCCTGAGGACATCTGTTGGATTCTGACCTTGTCGCTGACCGTCGGGAAGAGTTTTCCATCGCGTTGTGATGAGTTTTTCCAGGATCTGAAGGCCGATATACTGTTGGATAACATATTAGTAAACGTAGGGATGGTGAAAACGTGAACAGGAGGAGATCGAACCTTGGACTGAGGAAAAGATGATTTCTCAAGAATATCTGGTACTCTTGTCCATGAGTCGGGATGTTCTTCAAGTTGAGTGAGGACTTGCTGAGCTAGTTGGCGCTAATGAACACAAGAATCAGATCGGCGATTTTATGTGGATCAACGCGTTAAAATATATACCTCTTGTCCTGCGCCCGTGTAAAAGGCCATGACTACCTTGTCGAGCAAAGGGACATCGAACTCCTTCGAGAAATCGAGTATTCCCTGGAAAATAGAAATGCTCAGTTCATGCAATATTTTAGGAGACTCGTCGAGAACATACCTCCATATTGGCAGGACAGATGGAGACTATATATCCAGTTTATATCCGTTGTAATAGTTGATGGATGAGTGTGGCGTCGCAGAACGCGTTGAGGTTGTTGTGCAACTTGGGCAAAGGGCCAGTTTGGAAGTTCCAGATATCGCGAGGTCACGTGAATCATGTCCACTTTGACGTCAACAATGTGATTGAAACTGCTGGTACCACTTACCATCATGGCGTCTATTCCACAAGTTCAGCGTGCATGGATCGTAGTGAGCAGGGGTATTCCAGCTAAGGCCCTCTCTCTCAAGTCAGATTGGCCAACCCCTTCTCAACTCAAGCCTGGAGAAGTCTTGGTCAGAGTTCAAGCAGCCGCACTCAATCCAGTGTAACCAACGAAACGGTCTTTTACAATGGAGCAGTGTTAACCTCTTAATCATCAGTGGATATAAACTTATGAAGATATTGCCAAACTTTGCAAATAGCGGTCGCCCTCTTCCCGCAGAACAAGACCTTGCGGGCGAAATCGTAGACGGCAATGGCACACAGTTCTCTGCTGGGGATCAAGTCTTCGGCTCCATTCCAGTTGGTAGGCCTTGTTCTTGGTAGCATTTAGACCAGAGTTACCAAAATAACTGTTCGAAGAACTTTCACAGGCCATCCGACAAGGTTCTCTTGCTCAATACGTTCGCCTGCCAGCAGATAATCTCGTTATTCGCCCCCCACACGTAAGTCCCGTTGAAGCCGCTGGTGTGACCTTGGTTGCAGAGACCGCGTACGAGGGACTTATTGACATTGCCGGTCTTGAAGAAGGACAGACTGTCCTTATTAATGGCGGTAGCTCTGCCGTTGGCGCGTACGCCATTCAAATTGCGAAAGCCAAAGGAGCCAAAGTCGTCGCTACAGCTTCGGCAAAGAACGAAGATTTCGTCCGAAAAATGGGTGCAGATGAGGTTCGTTTATTTAGTCCCCTCTGTGACAAGAAAAAAAATATCAGACATTTGATAGTTCATTGACTACACGAAAGCTCCTTTGCACGAATATTTGGAAGCAAACCCTCCTACGCCAAAATTCCACATTATCCTTGACGCTGTGGCATTGACGGATATCTCACTCTATAGCCATAGTCCATCATATTTGGCACCAAACGGTATCTTTTTATCCACGGGGCCAATGCCCAAAAATTTGTCTCCGTCAGAACTCTGGAAAATTGCAACGACCGTGTTCACAGCTTATATACGACCTGCTTGGCTTGGTGGTGTCAAGAGGCGGTATAAGTAAGTTTTGAGCTTTAAACCCTTCTTTGACATATGTAAGTTGGTCCAATAGGATTTTCATGATGGCACACAAGAAAGAAAGATTAGATGCCATTCGTGACATGCTTGCGAACGGTGTGTACATGAACTTTTTGTTAGTAATCTTTTAGGCTCATTTGAGCCAGGTCTTATCAGGCCTCCTGTGGATTCAATATATGACTTTTGCGATGCCCTTAAAGCCTATGACCGACTCATGTCGCAGCGTGCGACAGGCAAGATCGTCATTAAGGTCGACCCGACTCTTGTTTGAACTAGCCCCACGAGACTTCTAAAGCTTCAACTTTGATACATGCGCGCAGAGGTATAGTACGGCGTGGCTCCCTCGGGCCCATATAGAGCTTTTGTCATGGGTACTGGGTCCAAGCTTCCTGTGGTATCCAACACTATTCCACCAATTTCGTATCCCGTTTTCATTGTAGATTTTGGTATTATTTCGACTTCATTTAGGAGGCGCCGTGATTCTTGTGTATAAAGATTAAATTATTTGATCATGCGGGGGCGATTCCCCGAACTGGCTTAAGGTCCAGGACCACCAGCACCATAAGCGCGTGTGTAACATCACGTGACCGTGACATTGACGCGATCATGTTTGAATTTTGAACTTCGACCAACAATGATCTTTCCTTGACTATAATGTCTATCGACGTGAACGAAGCAATGTGAGCGCAAGATCATATACTAATTCTCAAAGATTGAATATTCTAACATTTTCAATCATTTCAGAATAGCCATTCGGGAAATGCGCCCGATTATTGACCCGGAAGAGGATTATTTGACCATCGTTGCAGCTGAGGAGAAGATTGCCGCGGCTGAATCGCGAAGAAAGAAAGAACTCGAGGAAGGTCATGGAAACATGAAAGGTAGATTTTGCTATCACCAGGTCTATAATCCGACTCAGCGTAAATGCACAGCACTCGCGAAGCTGCTTGAGTCCGCACGCCTTTCCTCCAGACGCCCGGGATCCGTTCCCTCGGAGCAGGCACATGGGAAGATGCTGAATGAGCTAGATAAGCTGAAGCTAGATCTCATGAAGTCCATAAGTGACCTAGAAAGTCTTGTCGTGAGCCAAGAAACGGAACTCGCAACGCTGAGGGACGAGGCACATCGATTAGAGGAGTATGACCCAGCTCTGGAACATAAGAAAGAACTAGATGGTTCTGCGTGAGTTGTGGCTTCCAACTCTCTGTGGATCTACGATTGATCTAGGAAACAGGCTGCGCCTGCGCATGTACGAAAAGCTGGGATTCGAACCTGTTTTTGACAAGACAGGAGCACTGATGAAAGTTTTAGTTCGCGGTATGAGCGATTTATTTCTCTACAGTTTCAGACAGAGTCTCATTACCATTCAAGGTGTGCAGTCTGGCGACATCCATGTAATAGCCATAGACGGCCAGAAATCGGATTCGGAGCAATCGCATGTCCTTTGGCAACTGGCGTCGTCATGAACGTTCACCATACCATACACTCCAGTTTGTAAACTCGCACATTTTCCGAGTTGTAGTTTTACCATGTATTTAAATACTACCATGATCCGGACATAATTGAGATAGAATATCATGTATAACAGAACTTGAGAAACATGAGACGCAGGATAACATACAATAAGTAAAAGGTATAGAGTTTTCAAGGAACCACCTGTGTACCAGAAAGCTTTTATTTTAGATGTCTATCGCAACAAATCAAATAGCTGACCTGAATGCTCCGCTTGACTATCCAACATTTCTTTTCCTTACATTTCTCTCCGACCTCTCTAATCTTGGCTTCGATCGTATTTTTCTTGATCTTTTGTTCTCGCAATTCTCGATGGATCGCCTCAACTAAAAAGTTGATACTACCAGTCTGAAGTGATTCTATCTTTTCGAGAACAAGAGGAAGATGTTGGTCAGGAAAAGGTTGCTTTGGGGTAATCATTCTTTTTGGAGGTCCTGCAATTGCTGCCGCCAAGGGGGTTGTCTGGTTCGATTGTAGCGCATTCGATGATCCGAAACGGTCAGGGAGGCTCGGAACCACAAAGGCACCATCGTCTAAGACGACTGTCTTCATCGAAGGGACGGCCTTAGTTTCACGTTTGCTTTCCTCCAGGCAAGTAGATACAAAAGCAAAAGGATCGAAAGAGAGCGGGGTATCTGCAAAAGAAACAGTTAGCGCTACTCTTGAGATGATACGGTGTAGCGCACCATTGAACATCTGTATTCTGTACGAATCAAAGACATTATGCTCACACTGCCCAATGGAGCTTTCCCAGAATGGCCCTTTCGCATAGGGTACAAGAGGAATCACAACTTTCCTCTTTTTGACCACATGTTTATCGCTATCTTCCGCTTTGCGCTTCGGGGGAGGAGGATATTGAGGAATATCCAATTGATCCATGTCTTCAAATGGAACCCCACCCACTTCCTCATCGTCGTCAACAAGCCAGCTGTCCGCATCAGAGTCTGCATCGTCACCATCGTCGTCGTCTTCACCGTCATCAACAACATCGTCCCCATCACCAGCTGGCTCTTCTTCCCATTCTGCTCCACTGTCGTATCCATAGTCAAACACTACAACATCGCGGGCAAATGGCGTCCGTGGTCCGATTATACTAGAATCCCTCGTCCATGTTCCAAAATACCCTGGACGATTGTCGTCCGAGAAAATCAACACTTTTGCTGGTAGTTGGGTGCGGTTGTTAAGTTGAGAGAGAAGAGACCGCACAGCCGCGTCGTCGCCCTCTATCTCGGCCGCAGAGAGCTTGGAAACGAGAGCGCGAACACAAAGAGGATTATAAGTCTTGAGACCCGAATTGCGTGTTGGACGTGATCCCGAAGGTACCAGGTGCCGCTGTGTTGACGCGAAGGAGGACACGATGGACTCTAGATGCTCTACAAAAACATTGTAAGCCCGACAAGGATTTCTGGTGGGGATTATTCACCTGCTGGGCTCATATTCGCGATATCCACATTCGCAGAGTGGTAAATGGCTTCATCATCGTCTTCGTCATCAATGACGATGACACCATCATGTATCTTCACTGGCGATGATTTGTGCTTATGTTTCCTACTTTCTTGGAACCAATTAATCGGCGCAAGTTCAGTGTCTTTCTTCAACACAAAGGGTTTGAAATTTTTTGTATATTCCGACGTCACTTTGGAGGGGCCAGCAACGGCCATATCGGAGCCTTTGGCTGGTGTACGCGGCGTACCTTTGGGCTTGGAGAAAAAGTTCGCCATTATTGACCGTGATTTATCTTGAGAAACTTTTTCTTTTTTCTCCTTCTCGGCTTTAGCAGCCTTCTTTTCCAATCTCTCTTGCTCCTGGAAACTGTGTTTGATAAATTTCAAAATGAAACCAGACTGGAAATACCTTGAGCAGCTTGGCTGGATCAACAGGTTTCGGTACCCTTGCAGGTTTAGATGCACTGGTATTTAGACTCTGTGATGCATATTTATAAGATCATGTTGGGAACGATGGAGTGGAGGGCTCACCGAATCATTTTCTTCCTCTTCTTTCTTCTTCTGTTTCTGCTTAGACTGGGGCGTGACCTTTTCTTCGGATATAGGATGATGTTCTATGATATTCAACTCCTTCTGAGGAAGTTTATTGGTTCCTTTGGGGTCTAGTATCGCGTCTTGAGCATCTTGGGGTAACGACTGAAAAATGGCCAGTAAATCTTGCTTGGCCTGAAGATCAAGATGAACAATGATGTATTTGGGACGGAAGAGTAAATCTGACCTGTACTCTTTCCGCCAAGCGTTGTTCAGCCTTCTCGCGAGCATTCTTCGGTAGCCAGTCTCGATGTTGGGCCTTTACCTCCCACCTCCAAACACAGACGGCGGCGGGCGCCTTTCCACCAGCTATGCCATCCAGTCCATAGTTGTTTCGATGCAGAACTGTCTTAATGGCAGCTTCGACAACATCCAAAGGCAGGGCCGCCTGCGCCAAAGCTCCGCCATTTTCTCTCTCATCGTCGACCTCCTGAGTCGGCAGCATTTCTTGTCGGATGTGTTTCGTCAAAGCATTCAGGGTTTTATCACTGCATTGTCATTTAGCATGATTTCGAAAACTCGAATTGACGATACGCGCCTTTCGTGTCCGAGTTTGACGATAAGTGGGAGATAGACGTCGGGTATAGTCGTTAGGGAAGATGCCTGGTGGTTGATGCGCTCTTCAAGCATTTCACGGAACTGTACAATCTCTGGATATAAAGGTTAGGAGAGCTTGAGGAAGGAGCAAAAGTCTGGATTGAAGTGCGCACCCTGAAGCGTCTCTGACTGTTTCTCGAATGAGATAGGTTTCTGCTTGAAGAGTACCTTGCCATTCTTCAATTCGACGAGAGACAGTCTAACAGGTTTTTCTATATAAAAACTCGCGTCAGTGCGGCGATTGGAATTGCAAAATCGCGTGCAACTTGCCTTCGAGTTCGAGCTCTACGCTGGCAATCGTGGACGCGACGTCAACGCTCACTGTTGTCTTTTAAGGAATTGTCGTTATGTAGTAGGTGTCTGCGTACCTCTATCACTCGTTGAACCCGACATTTTAGTGCACGGATTCTTGGCAAACGTTGAAGGAGGGTGAAGAATAAGAAATAGTTAGCAAAAGACGCGACGACGTGACCAGACTGACTTCGCACGTCACGCGTCCGTGACATCCATCATTATGTCTTTCTTCACCGCCAAGGGCGCGTCCACAAAAAATACACAGAAGCATACTATCGACCCAGCATTACAGCCATGGGTCGAGAAATAGTAAGAGAAAAGTTAAATTGTCTTTCAGTCTCTGATCTTTTGCAGTCGCCCAAAAACCATCGACGATGTATCAGCTCAGGAGCACACTGTTACAGTTTTACAGAAAGCATTGACTTCGACAAATGTAGGTCAGATTTTCTATATACATAACTCATCTGAGTCATTATAGCTTCCGCATATGCTGTTCTATGGCCCTCCTGGAACCGGAAAAACCTCTACCATCCTTGCTTTGGCGCGTCAATTATTTGGGTAAGTGACCTAACTGCCTTGTCAAAGCATCTTTGAGAATCCATTTTCCTCAGTCCCGATAATTTCAAAAATCGTGTGCTAGAATTGAACGCGTCTGATGAACGTGGCATCAACATAGTTCGTGAAAAGGTGAAAACCTTTGCTCGTCAAACACCTCGAGCTCAAACAGTGTCACACGATGGAAAAACATACCCATGTCCGCCATATAAAATCATCATTCTCGACGAGGCGGATTCTATGACGCAGGATGCTCAGGGTGCACTGCGACGTATCATGGAGACATATGCTCACATCACGAGATTCTGCTTGGTATGTAACTATGTCACTAGGTGAGTACCTTCCTATTTTTCAGAAATCGTTTCATTGACGCATGGTCACAGAATAATTGAACCGTTGGCCTCTCGATGTTCGAAGTTCCGCTTCACGCCACTGGATCCATCATCTTCAAGTTTGCGTTTGGCAGAAATAGCCAAGGCTGAGCATGTCGATATCACTACGCCAGTCATCGACGCCCTGATCAGTACGTCCTCAGGAGATTTACGACGCGCCATCACATACCTTCAATCTGCATCTCGACTGGCGTCATCCACAAACCCTCCAATGCCTATAATACCAGCTGACATCCAGGAGATTGCAGGTGTTGTCCCTGATGCTGTTATCAACGACTTTGCTAGGTCTTTAGGTATCGAGATGGACGATTCCATGATGGATATTGACGGAGGAACGAAACAACGGAACGATGGCTCTTTCAGCTCGATACAATCCAAAGTGAAGGGACTGATGAGGGAAGGCTTTTCAGCCACCCAGATAATCTCACAAGTATGTCACACACGCAGAGACCACCGCATTCTTTTAACGAGAATGTCCCTATAGTTGCATGACCTGATCGTTCTCCATCCTACTTTGAATGGCCGACAAAAGTCAAGATGCGCCCTTGCATTTGCTGAAGCGGACAAGGCTCTGTGTGATGGTGGTGATGAGGAGCTTTGGATATTAGAGGTTGGGTTACAAGTCCATAAATCCATAGGACCATAAACTATGTACCACAATAGATGCTTTATGCTCATGATCACACCTTACAAGTACGGGACGCGAGATGTACAAAAGAAGTTGATTTGCGTATTATGACATATCAAGGCAAAGCAGTAAAAGAATATAAGAGACAGCAGATCTAATCATCTTCACCGGATGCCAGCGGTTGCTTTTTGGAGGGCGCGCTTAATGCCAAGCTGTGCCTTTTTGAGTTCATCAGCAGTCGAATCTTCAATCTCCAACTTCTCAAGGGCACGAGCAAGCTCAGCCTCAACCTGAGACTTCGCTCCACGCTTGAGTTTCATGCCAATTTCAGGCGAGGTGATGGTGCTCTCGACCTGGTGGATGTAGGCCTCGAGGTCAGACTTCGCTTCGTGGCGGGCGGAGAACTCTTTGTCAGCCATCTTGAACTGCTCGGCATCCTTAATCATCTGTTCAATTTCAGCGGAGGAGAGACGTCCGACGGAGTTGGTGATGCCTTGAGGGAAAATGAGAATTGGTTTGATATGACGATCATGAAACTTACTGATGGAAGCCTTACGGCCAGAAGCACGGTCCATGGCGGACACCTTCAAGAGACCATTGGCGTCGACTTCGAAGGTAGTGACCAACTCTGCCTGGCCACGGGGCATGGGGGGGATACCAGTGAGCTCGAACTCGCCAAGGAGACGGTTGTCGCGGCACTGGGTGCGCTCACCCTCGTACCTGGTTAAAGATAAGCACATATCAATTACGAAGGTTATATGTGGACTGACACAGGGAAAGTGACGGTGGTCTGGTTGTCCTCAACAGTGGTGAAAGTGCGGGACTTGTTGGTGGGGATGGGAGTGTTGCGAGGAACAACAACACCGAAGACATCACCCTGCATGGCAACACCGAGAGAAAGGGGAGCAACGTCAAGGAGGAGAAGGTCCTTGGTCTGCTCAGAGGTTTGGCCAGTGAGGACGGCGGCCTGGACAGCAGCACCGTAAGCAACAGCCTCATCAGGGTTGATGGACTTGTTCAATTGGCGACCACCGAAGAACTCAGAGACAAGAGCTTGGATCTTGGGGATACGAGTGGAGCCGCCGACAAGGACGATGTCGTCGACCTTCTCACGGGCCATCTTCGCATCCTTGAGAACCTTCTCAACAGGGTCTATCGTGGACTTGAAGGCAGTAGCGTTGATCTCCTCGAAGCGAGCACGAGTGATGTTCGCAGAGAAGTCCTCACCCTATAATTTTCAAAGTATCACTACATGGCACACAAAGGATGAAAAGGTAGACTGACCTGGTAGAGAGAGTCAACCTCGACGGTGGTCTGGGTAACGCTGGAGAGAGTGCGCTTCGCACGCTCGCAAGCACTCTTGAGACGCCTAAGAGCACGCGCGTCATCGGAAATATCGTGCTTGGTCTTGCGCTTGAACTCGTTCTTGAAGTGTTCCAAAAGCGCATTGTCAAAGTCCTCACCACCAAGGTGAGTATCACCAGCGGTAGCCTTGACAGCGAAAACACCGCCGCTAATGTTAAGGAGGGAAACATCGAAGGTTCCTCCACCGAGATCGAAGATCAGGACGTTCTTCTCGGCTTTTGATTGACGGTCAAGACCGTAAGCAATGGCAGCAGCGGTGGGTTCGTTGATGATACGGAGAACGTCAAGACCAGCAATGGCACCAGCATCCTTGGTGGCCAGACGCTGGGAGTCGTTGAAGTAGGCAGGGACGCTGAAACCGATTTTGTTAGAATGACTTTTTAAATCTTGGAAGGAGGTGACATACGTAACGACGGCCTTCTTGACAGTCTTGCCGAGTTTAGCCTCAGAAATCTCCTTCATCTTGGTGAGGACCATGGAGGAGATTTCCTGGGGGCTGAAGGTCTTGTCCTCATTAAGGTAGTTAACCTTGATGAGGGGAGAGCCATCCTTTTCAACGACTTCGAAAGGCCAGTGGGTCATATCCTAAAGAAGTTTTTTTAACATCGGCTATTATTGCGGACACTGCATCTGACTGACCTTCTTAACATCGGGGTCACTGGGGGACAGATCACACGATATTAGTTCGTCAACTTAAGATATACTAGGGGTACGACGTACTCGAAACGACGACCAATGAGACGCTTGGCGTCAAAGACGGTGTTTCGGGGGTTCATGGCGGCCTGGTTCTTCGCAGCATCACCAATCAAACGCTCCTCGGTGGAGAAGGCAACATATGATGGCGTTGTGCGGTTTCCCTCTGGAACGAGTATCAGAGTATGTTGTCAATGAATCGAAGAATAGACTCACGGTCATTGGCGATGATCTCCACACGGTCATTTTGCCAGACACCAACACAACTAGCAAGAAAAAATTTCAGCAAAGCAATTTTTCATCGACAACAGCAACGACATACGAGTAGGTGGTACCGAGATCGATACCGATAGCTCCGTCAAACGCGTCCTCCATTTTTTTTTATGAGAAGAAGAGAAAAAAGAAAAGGTGGTGGTGGTGGTGGGTGATGGGGGCGAAGATGAAAAAAAAAAATATCGATTGGATGTGGTGATGTAAGCAATTTGTGTGGAATTTGTGCACAGCCACATTCCAAAAACTCAATGTCCTTCCAGTCGACTGCCCGCTCATGGCTAGCCAGTAGCTCCTCCAAATCTATTATAAGGAGTTCAATAAGGCACCATACAAGGCGTCTGGGGACGAAGGCCCTTACGGAACCAGAAAATGGATCGGGAGAAGTATTGGCGGAGGAGTTTGACGACGTTCCTTTTAACCCAAATGCACCTCTTGAAACGCAAGACGACTGGACGAATTTCCAGTTGCGCCGCGCGCATTCAGGATACTTGAGCAAGTTTTGCTCTATTGTACAATTTTTGCGATACTAATTTCGATGATTTTCTCCAGTTAAAAGCTTCAGCCAATATGGCTCAACGCAGACGTCCTCAAATACATATAAGCCTCGAGATGGACTTCACAAGCCTTCTGCGGAAGGAACTGTATCAGCTCTTCTTGCTGCTGGCGCCCACTTTGGCCATGCTGCCTCCCGAATGAATCCCAATTTCATTCCATATTCATATGGTACTCGGTCAGGCATTACCGTCATTGACCTTGACCAAACGTTGCCCATGCTTAGACGCGCTGCCAATCTCGTTCGGGCCGTAGCCGGTGCAGGCGGTCAAATTGTTTTTATTGGCACGCGCCCCGATCTCCGTCCCATAGTTCAAAAAGCAGCTGAACGTCTTGGATCTCAAGGGTACCACGTTGGGGACCGATGGCTACCTGGCACTCTCACAAACAAAATACCTCTCTTTGGTCTCGACGTCGTCAAGAAGACTAAAGTTGTCCCTGACCTGGTCATCCTACTTAACCCGCTTGCTAACATGAACGCCATTCGTGAATGTGCTATTGAACATGTTCCAACAATTGCCATTGTTGACTCAGACGCCGACCCCCGTATCGTAATGTATCCTATACCCGCAAACGATGAAAGTACCCGAACAGCAGAGCTCGTCGCCGGAATCCTAAGCATTGCTGGGAGGGAAGGAGTTGGTATCTGGGAACAAGAGAAAAATAGACATGCGGAGATAGCAGAGAGATATGCGAGAAAACCAAACTATGGTGTTGGAAAAAATTTCTAGTTAATAATAGGACTCGACGTAATAGTACTCTTCATTTGACTCTGCTGAACATTAAACCAGTACACTATTGTTGACCAGTTCAGTCAGGGCTTGTGCGTAAAAAGGGAGCAACGTACATTCCGCATCCTCAAGGGCTCTAACATTGGCCTTGAGTTTGTTCAGGGTTTCAACATATTCATCTTCTTCCACGCTATCATAGACGATGCCGCCCCCTGCTTGCAAGTAGGCGACCCCATCTTTGAAGACCATCGTGCGGATTGCAATGCACGTGTCCATTGCATCTCCAGCGAAATCAAAGCGTCCTACTGCACCTGCGTATACTCCACGGCGCTCTTGCTCCAGAGAGGAAATGATCTCAATTGCCTTGATTTTAGGCGCTCCAGAAACAGTACCGACGGGGAATATCGACCGGAAGGCATCGAACCTGGAGCAAGCGATTGAACAAATGTAGATGTCATGGATGAATAAACCCCGGACCTTGTCTTGTCTTCACGTAACTTGCCTGATACTTGTGAAGTGAGGTGAATGACGTGACTAAACTTTTCCACTCTCATAAGATGGTCAACTTTGACGGTGGCTGGCTGGCAAACACGATTAACATCGTTTCGGGCGAGATCGACGAGCATTATATGCTCTGCTCGGTCTTTTTCAGAGGCCAATAGCTCTGCTCCCAGCTTTTCATCCTCTAATAGATGGTTAAAATAAACTACGATGTGATTCGAAGAAGAATCCGTCACCTTCGGGAGTTTTTCCGCGCTTCGTGGTACCCGCAATTGCATGATTGTAGACGACGTTCTTTTCAACTTTACACAAGGTTTCTGGACTTGCACCAACGATTTGCAGATCCCCACAATCCAGGAAGAACATATATGGAGAGGGATTAACCTGGCGAAGCCGTCGATAGGCATTGAATGGATGTAACGCAGTTGGGCGAGCTAATCGTTGAGATGGCACTGCTTGAATGATGTCCCCCGCGATGATATGCTCTTTGAGTTTCGTGACAAATCCCTCGTACCCCTCTTTACCTACGTTAGAGACACTCTGTGCGCCGAGTGTGATAGGGGGTTGAAGGACTTCTGGTGTCGAAGTGGACAACATTAATATTTTTGCCAGGCGTCGGGCTTTCGCAACGGCTGTCTTGTAAACAAATGCCAGGTTAACTTGCCCTGCATCCTTAGGGGCGAACACATGCGATACGACCTTGACAGTCTGGAACATATGATCATAGATGAGAAGGGTGTCGACTAGCATGAAGGTAGCCTCGGGGATTTGGAGGGTATCTCGTAGGTCCGTAGCTGTTCTTGGTTCAAAATAACGAACGCAGTCGTAGGAGACGTATCCAATTGCACCACCCGTAAATGTGGGGACTTCTGGGAGCTGGACATATTGGTAGAGAGCGAGCTCTTTCTGAAGGGCAACCATAGGATCCCCAGTTACATCTTGGTTAGGGCCTGTCTTGATCACTTTAAATGGATCTAGAGAATTATCCTTTGTCCACATGAGCCATCTAAAAGTGTTATTGGAAATCTGACCTGCACCGATGAAGCTGTAGCGAGCGACAGACTCTCCGCCAATGACTGACTCGAGAAGAAAACTGTATTTCGAGTCTTTTGCGATACGAAGATAGGCCATGCATGGTGTGACGAGGTCTGCTGGGAGTTCTACATAAACTGGCACGCAGTTGCCTCGCTTTTCGATGTTGATTAGTTTTTCCACTGTTTCGAGAGAGGGATAGGCTGGAAGGCTCTGATGATTTTAAAAATGAGTCATTGAAGGTAATGAAAAAGGGAATTTTCGTACAGAGGGATCCATGTTAGATGCTGGTTAGAGATTAAGGTGATGGTTAGTGAAAGAGACGGGTATGTGCTAGTCGTCTGCTAGAAGGAGTATTTAGGGGAAGGACGACAATCCCTAATCAGTATCAGATAATTCCTGACTTAGTATGAATCATTTCAATTTCTCCGATCGTTTCCTTCTCAGTTTTCACCGCGATCCATTATAATCCTAAAAAGTAACTGGTCGAACAACGTTTTCATGCCTCAAGCCCCATGATTACGCCTCGATTTACCTGCAGTCAGACAAACGAGTCTCTGATTATCACCATATATTGTCCATCTGTTCGAGTAAGCACGACTCACTTTTTATTTCATCTGTCGCTTGCTGATCGAAAGTTTTGCAAAGTAGGCGGCAGATGTCGAAATTCATGTTGATGATACTCTCGTCTCCGTACATATCAACCCATATTTCTTGAGACTGAACTTCGACTATCAAGTTTTGGAGGATGATGCATCGTCCGCAAAATATGACCCTAGCTCTGGATACCTTACCGTAACCCTAACGAAACTTAATCCGGGCCAAGTTTTCGACGATCTAGATTTATTAGCAAAATTGTTGGCTCCTCGGCCTGTCAGCGCTCAGCCCGTCATCGAAGTCATATCGGAGCATCCAGACGAAACAAATGACGAAGAAAAGGAGCTTGAAGAACTGCTATCAAAAACTAAATCCCTCTCTCTGGAACAAGAGCGCGAGGAGATACTGAAAGGTGAGGCGGCTCCTCATCTGATCTGCTTCCGGGCTTAGATTTGTTCCACAAACAGCTGCCGAAAACGATTGGCAACTGCCACAAGTGTTACAAGAGCCTCAGATGAGCTCATCAATTCAAAAGTACTATGGTTTCTTGGATTTGCACTCAGGATATTTTCGGCATGTTACACATACTGAAAACGAAGTCGATGAGCTTGGAGCAGAGGCGGAAACATGTACTGTAGCTGAGCGTCGCCAAAGACGTTTACTGCATGAGGATGAAAAGTTTGATGGTGAATACTATATGTAAGCCATCTTTTCAAGGAGGTATCTTGCGACAATCACCAAGAATGCATATAGGGCGGATTACGCGGACGACGAATATATTCGTGAGCTCTTGATGTGGAAACACCCTTATAGCGATCATGGTGAAATCTTCCAGTACACCGATGAAGAGAATGCTACAATGTTGCGCTTGCCGCGCAAAGAATGTCAGTCGCCATTTGCGATCCGGAGTGTCTTCACTGCGCTGACGTTTTTCTTTTGACCTGTAGATCTTCCTACAGCAATACAAACACACAATCTTTATTTGACTCTCCTCACAATTTTATTTTCTTATGCGTATGAGTCACGCACTAATCAACGCGACCCAACCCCGGAATCTGCATGGACACTCTCTACTCTGACCCCGGCTTTCTCAGCTCTAGATCCTCCAAATTTCGTGCCTAAATCAGGTGCAGATGTTGGGGATTTCACAATGCAGGAGCTGGAGCTGACGCTGGCAACCTCATATCGTCGTTCCTTTGCCTTCCCACTATATCGTTCCTTCATCCTAGCGGAAGCTTGTCATAAAGACATTGCTCAATTTTTATCCGGAGGCAGGCGATCCGTTGTTCGATGCCTACTGGAGGTGAAAAATATCTTGGATCACCATGAGGTCTACTACGTCTACAGCAAAATTTGGATAGAGGACTTTTGCGTTTGGACCCAAGCCTATGCGAGGTATGTGTATCTTCACGGCCTTTAGTTACTCGATCACCAATCTTAAACAGTGAAGATATCCTTCTCACTCTCGGAAAGCAGTTGGCTAGCTTAAAAATTCCCAAGTCGTCGATTGAATGGAAACTCGAGACTCTGGAAGCTGCAACACGAGAAGCTGCGGATCGGCAAAGCGACAGTGACGATGAAGATTCCGACAATTCAGATGATAGCACTTAACTGGTGATTGAACTTCAGACAGGATCTCATCATGGGCATTATTTTAATCCTCGTCACGCAAGAGCGCGGTTACTCCACCCAGCTCCGCCGTGAAGTCGATTGGATAATTCTGCTCCACCGAGGAGCTTTCAACGCATATCCTACTTCCATTGGAAGCCTGTAGCCGCAGTGATATCGATACTGTTTCCATAGCTCGTCAAAACACTTGTCATATGGGACTGAGCCTGGTAAAAAAGCTTCCAAAGGAAACCGCTGTATCTATAGCGACCTGTTTCCATTGAGCTCGAGGATTATGAAGTCGCTGGGGTCTTTGTCAAGCATTTATTGAGGAAGATTATCATCAATCTATGATGTGATGTTACGAGGTTGTCCATACTGTAACATACTGTACTCTAATACAATTGGAGGAACAAGGTAGGTACTCAAGTGGAATGCATATGATACATAAGAATTCTCATTCAGTTATTAAACTTGATCATATACGCCTGTTTATATGCATCTTCTGCATCGATTGAAGATATTCCCAGTTCTGGATGCGTTTGATTCCGAGCTTGTTAATTACTTCCTTCAGAGCGGCGCTGATATTACTAATTCCAGATTCTAGATTTATCATCCGCTAGCGCCGTAGTAGGCATTGATACGCGTCTAGTATTGCATACTTACATATGTTCAAATCAGGAGTCCATGCTACGTTATTATGCCAGTGAGCGGAATTGGTGACCCGAGCCACTAATAGTAATATTAATTTCCGATCGATGTGATCAATTTAGGAGTATCTGCGCCCTTGAGCCACAGCTGGAGCGCCTGTTCGGAGCCAAGCTAATTTTTGCGATGCCTGTTAAGTTCGGACTACTCCAGCAACCATATACATAAGTAGTATGGACCAAGTTTCGACGGTGGATGTCTTGTTCGGCGCTAGCAGTGAGTCTTTTGATTATCTTTGGATCATCTTTAAATATAAATTTATTTTAGAGGTCGTACGTTGCATGCATTTCAAGGAATCCAAATACACATGAACATGTACACGTGTATAAAGAAATACTTCGGTGTATAGACGGGTTGTAGAGCGGTTCAGAAGGTATCACAGCCGACGAGACCCATGTGCAACTCACCTCAAATGAATGGAAATGATGACAAAAAACATGTGCACATGGGGCAGCATGGGCCTCGACGTATATTATTTTCACGGTGCCTCAGCCGGAGTCAGTCGTGCCTCGCACTCGCTTGTTCTCAAACGATTGAAATATTGAACATTCCGAGTTTTCCGTATCCGAAGTTTAT